>CAJGYO010000481.1:0-223351 GCA_904845875.1 Miscanthus lutarioriparius | reverse complement strand
AAAAAACTCATGTTGAATCAACATGCAAAGAGTGCTTAGCAACTTTTGATATAAACCATCCGATCAAAAGTGTATAAATGAGTCCCAGACCCTAGCTAGCTTGTTGACCGTAACGTGGGGCCACAGGGGGCCGTGTGCGATAATGTGAAGAAAAACGAGGCATCACTAGGGAACCACTGCCAACCACCCATGACGCAGAGGGTGGACGCTCATTCACATGCAGGGAGAAGTCAGAGACAAGGTCATCTCTAGAGGCATCCGAGCGTCAATGTGTCTGTTTGGGTATTTGCCTTAGGCGTAGTTGGTGTGTCATCTTTAAGATGTTGTACGCATAAACAGAAGTGCTTAGAAAAAAGCACGAAGATAACAATATGGAGAAACATTAGAACAAAAATTTTATTGAATACTCGAATATGAACGGTACATATCTTTGAAAGGAGACCCTTCAAGGGTAGAAGCGCCTATGAAGACTTTCATCCATGTTGCATAGCCTGTAGGAACCTGGTCGGGTGGCCACCTTGATAATGAAGGGGCCCTCTCAGGGTGAAGATAGCTTGTGCATCCCGTCGGCCTTCTGCTTCTTGCGGAGCACTAGGTCTTCGACCATGAAGAACCGATCATTGACGCTGTGGTTGTAGTATCTTCGCATGCTATCAAGGTACTCCGCTGTCTGAACACACGAAACTAGGCGCTCCTCTAGGCTGTCCAACTCAACGAGCCGAGCTTGATCGGAGTTTTCTTCATTGTAGTTCTCCACTCTAGGTGCTCGGAAAGCGACGTCGGTTGGTAAAATGACCTCAGAGCCAAAGACCATGAAGTATGGGGAGATGCGGTGTTGCGATCGGGTCGGTCCTTAGTCCCGGACCACGACTAACAATTCCTTGAGCCGATTCTTGAGGTGCTTCGCTGCGTTCTTGCGAGCCTCTTCTTCAATGCGTCGAGAATCATGCCATTGGCGCGCTCAACTTGGCTATTAGCGCTTAGGGTGCATCACCAATACATACTTAACTAAGATGCATCTTTTGTTGCGAAAGTCCTGCAAATTAGCACCGTGAACGTGGACCCCAAGTCGGTGATGATCTTTGTTCGCCTGGCCAAACCGGTGAATGATGTCATCGAGCAGCTCGGCTGCCTTCTTCGCTGTAGCTTGGACCAGGGTTTTTTATTCGATCCACTTGGAAAATTTGTCGATGCAGACGTAGACCCAGTGGAAACCTCCAGACATGGGCTTGAAGGGCCTGATCATATCTAGTCCCCAGCATGTGAAGGGCCAAGACGCAGGAATCATTTGCAAGTCCTGGGCTGGGACGTGGATTTGCTTAGCAAAAAACTAACAATTCTTGCACCGATGAACGAATGCCTCGAAGATCGGCAACCGCTAAAGGCCAATAGAAACCAGCTTGGAAGGCTTTGCCAACTAGTGTTCTAGAGGTTGCATGATTGCCACAAGTGTCGATGCAGATCTCCTTGAGTATCTTTTCACCCTCTTCCACGAAGACACACTTCTAGAGTAGCTCTCCCTTGGTGTTCTTGTGATATAACTTTCCTTCAACTAGGGCGTAATGCTTTGTTGCATGACGATCAGTGAGGCGTTCTCTCTGTGTGTTGTCGGTTGAGACGCGTCTGCAGTGGTGAGGTATTTGATGAAAGGTTCCTCCAATCATTTGCTTGGGCAGGGGATCGCTGCGACTAATAGCTCAGCAAGTGGCTTTTCTTCAACGCCTTCTTGCCCCTACTTGATGGATGGCGTCAAGAGGTTCTGGAGGAACACTCTAGTAGGAACTTTGGCCCAGCTCGACCCTAACTTTGATAGCTCGTCAGCTGCTTGGTTGTCAGCCCGGACCACATGGTGGTACTCGATCACCGTAGAACTTGTCTTCTAACTTTCTTATCGCGCAAGATGGCGCCCATCTTCTTGTTGGTGCAATTTCAATCCTTGTTGAGCTGATTGATCATGAGTCTTGAGTCACTGTACACATGGAGGTGTTTAACGCTAAGTTTGATGTACTATCTGGAGACCATGAAGTGCCGTCTCGTATTTAGCGGTATTATTGGATGCTCGGAAGTATAGGTGGAGAACATAGTGAAGCTTATCCCCCGATGGCGAGATGAAATATATGCCTGCCCCAGCACCATCGAGGTTGTGAGACCCATCGAAGTACATGGTTCAGTGCTCAGGGTGGTCGATCGGGATAGGAGTCTGCATATCCATCCACTCAGCGACAAAGTCGGCAAGCACCTACGACTTGATCATGTGGCGAGGCCTAACGTCGATGGTATAGGTGTCGAGCTCGACTGCCCATTTAATGATGCAGTCGCTGGCTTCCTTGTTGCGGAGGATGTCGTTGAGTGGGTACTCAATGACTACCGCTATGTGGTAGGCGTCAAAGTAGTGGCAAAGCTTCTAGGATGGGATCAGGATGGCATATAGCAGCTCTTGGACCTGGGGGTAGCTAGTCTTAGACTTGTTTAGGACCTCGCTGATGAAGTAGACTGGGCGTTGGACTTTGTATGCGTGTCCGGCCTCTTCTCATTCAACAACAATGATGGTGCTGACTACCTGGTTGGTCACTGCAATGTAGATTAGCAGGGTTTCATCCTTTTGGGGGGTGGTCAAGATCGGAGGTGTGGTGAGGAACTGCTTGAGCTCGGCGAATGCCTTGTTAGCGTCCTCCAACCAGACAAATTTCTCTTGAGCCTTGAGTAGCTTGAAGAAGGGGAGTCCCTTTTTGCCTAGACGGGATATGAAATGACTTAAAGCATCCATGCACCCCGTTAGCTTCTGGATGTCCTTGACATAGGTCGGTGGCTTCTTGTTGGTCACTACTGCTATCTTCTCTGGGTTGGCTTCGATGCCGCGGCGACTGACGATGTTGCCTAGCAGGATACCAGATGGAACGCCAAAAATGCACTTAGTGGGATTCAGATTCCATCGGTACACTTTCAGGGCTCTAAAAACTTCGGTGAGGTTGGCGATGAGGGTGTCGGTAGTCTTAGACTTAACCACCACGTCATTGACGTAAGCCTTGATGTTCTTCCTGATCTGGTCCTTGAGGCAGCGCTGGATGGCTCTTTGATAAGTCACACCTGCGTTCTTGAGCCCGAAGGACATGGTCGTGTAGCAACAGGCGCCGAAGGGTGTAATGAAGGACATCTTGATCTGGTCTTCTTCCTTCAGTGTGATCTGGTGATAACCAGAGTAGCAATCTAAAAAGCACAGGAGCTCACAATCGGCTATAGAATCTATGACCTCATCAACGCGAGGTAAGCCGAAGGGGTCTTTAGGGCAGTGTTTGTTGAGATCGGTGTAATCAACGCACATTCTCCATTCTTTATTCTTTTTTCTTACAAGAACTAGGTTGGCTAACCACTCCGGATGGTACACCTCTTTGATAAAACTAGCAACTAAGAGCCGGGTTACTTCTACCCTAATGGCCTCTTTTTTGTCCTACGCAAATCATCAAAGCTTCTGCTTGATCAGCTTGGTAGTCGTCGAAACATTTATGGAGTGCTCGATCAGCTCCCGAGGCATGCCGGGCATGTCCGTCGGCTTTCTATCTGAACACGTCAACATGCTCCTTAGGAAGGCGATGGCGCGCTTCCTATTTAGGATCTAGGTCAGCCCCGATTTGAGCGGGTCTTAGACTGGTCACGGGGGATGAGGACCACTTCCTTCACCTCCTTGGACTTGGTTGATGCTCGGGCGCCCTCCGTGGGTTGGGATCTCCGTGTCCTAAGGGGAAATCTGCTACGATGACGCGATGCGCCTCTTGCATGCGAATGGAGATGTCGATAGCCTCAACGAGCGCAAAGTTTTCCTTCTCGTAGGAGTAGGCGACATGCCGAGGTTGGCGCTTGAGGAGAGGACCCCCTGCTCTGTCGGCATCTTCAACACTAGGTACGTGTAGTGCGGCATGGCCATAAACTTGATGAGAGCTGATCGGCCAAGGATGGCATGGTACGCCGTGTTGAAGTCAACAACCAGGAAGTGGACGTAGTCGACGTGGAAGTGCTTGGCGGTGCCGAATTGTACCGGTAGTGTAATCTATCCTAGAGGCATGGATGCTTTTCTGGGAACGATCCCCTAGAATGGAGAGTCCATGGGGGTAAGGTCTTCTTTCTTGATCCCTAGCTCCTCTAGGGACCCAGCGAACAGGATGTTGAGGGCACTCCCTCCATCGATGAGGACCTTCTAGAAGCGCACGTCCTTGATGATGGGATCCAGAATGAGTGGGAAACACCCTGGGTATGGGATATCCAACCACTGATCGGCCCTAGAGAAGGTGATCGGGTGCTCCGACCAGTCGAGGTACTTGGGAGCAGCGATGGGGCCATCATATGTAGCGACCAACATGACACGTCGTGCTACAAGCTTTTGCTCCTGCTTGTCTTCAGAGACATCTCTCCCACCAAAGATGGTGGCAACGGTCTTGGTGGGGTCCTGGTATGTTGGGCCCTTGTTCTTGCCTCGTTCTCTGCCTTGACCGTCTTCGGTCTCATCGTCGTCACGCCATGGCTTCTTTGATGATTTGCCACCGAGCGCTATTTTTAGGCCTCTGCACTCTCGCATGGTGTGCTTGGCATCCTTGTGGATAGGGCATGGGCCGTCTAGCAGCTTGCCGAAATCAGCATCACAAGTGCGCTTGGCGTGGGCGTTGACGGTGTTGATGGAGTTATCAGGCCGGTGATGGTGGCCTTGTCTACCTCTCGGGCTATCCGAGCGGTCGTCACACCAGGGCATGCGGTCATCTTGGCGACGGTCACGGTCGTCACATCAGTCTTGGTCATCACGGCGGCGATCGCGATCGTCAGAAGCACCTATCTTCACGGCCGATACCATCGTCGCGGCATTGGTGGTGAGCGGAGCGGGCAGCCCGTTCGGGCTTTTTTGGTGTTGGCATATCTATTTGCCGCTTTGTATCAGTTCCACCGATGGTTGTGGGCCTGTTCGATACAACTTTGCCACGGAGTTGCTCATGCCAAAGCCCTTGGTGAAAGCGGCGATGGCCTCGGCCACGCTGATGTTTCCGAGAAGCGCTTGATGAAGTCGCGCAAGGACTCCCCGGAGGATTGATGAAGCTTCTCCAGTCATACTTTGTCTGCCGGCCGCTCGCACGTAGCCATGTAGTTGTCGGTGAAGACTTTCTTGAGGTCATCCGGAGATCGGATGGAATTCTCCCAAAGGCGAGGGAGCTAGTTGTTCCTGCATCGTTTAAGCATGATGGGTAGATAGTTTGTCATGATGTCTTCATCTCCGCCATCTGACTTTTACGGTGATCTCAGATAGAGTTAACCACCGAGCGGGTTGGCCTTTTTCGTCATAGGTGTTAACACCAAGAACCTTGAAACCCACAGCCACCGATGGCTCTGGAGCCTTTCTACGTGAAGGGGCAAAGTCCTGATGTGTCGGCTGGAAGTCGCGCTTGACGGGCATCAAATCCCTCATGTTCTAAGCGTCAGAATTGCTCGGGCGATGCTCCATCTCCGCTTCATAGCGTGCGGACCTGCTATTTTTTTATGCGGCTACGGACTCAAGGCCGCATTGATATGGTCACGAAGGTCGCAAGGAGGGGTTCATTGAACTCCTAGTTAAGTTGCCGCCCGACCTCCCTAGGGGCGTGGTGGGCGACCATCATGGCATGAATGAGCTTCATAGTTGCTCTCAGATCCTCTATAGAGGTAGGGACCTCACCCCCTAGGTCAGGGCCCTTGTCGCCGATGTTGGCCTCCTCCATCGCGGCGAGGCGGCGCCTATGAGCTGATGCGGTGGAATAAGATAGGGTGTCGTTCGAACTCGTTGACTTGGACTTGCGCTTGCTATGATATGTGCTCAAACCTTCTCGACCTCTAGAGTGTGAGGGAGTTTGTCGAGCTCATTGAAAGCGATTAACTAGATTGGCGCTTGAAGCTCGGGTAGACCGGCTATTCGCCCACCATGTCAAACGCCTCCTCTAGATTACATTGATGGCGGGGCGGGCCGCGACCATCCTCGTCGCCCCTTTGGTCGCTTTCTTCATCTCGGACGACGTTGGCGATCGGCATTCTTCGCTAGACGAAGCTTAGTGTTTTCTAGCGGTTTCACCACCCTTTGGTGACGCTGGCCGTGTAGCTAACATGGAAAATCATGCCCCAACCTCGTGAGGGAAAGTAGGGCAGCTTGGCATACCTTGGTTGAGCCCTCGGAATAATCATCTGGGCTCGCTCGAAACGTTGTGGAGAGATTCGACCAGAAGAGAGGGATCATCCGAGAGCTGGCGAATAGCCACCATGTTGACCACGGATGCGGGCTAACCGAAGTAAGTGGGGTTGATCATGTAGAGGTTGGTAACGTGGTCACGCTCGATGTGGTCGACAAAGAGGTGGTGGATGGCATTCTGGTACGTAGATCCCGCACCCTCTAGCCCAAAGGGATAGGGCTTCAGCGGGTCCTCCATTGGGGCCTCATCGTTGGCCAAATGTAGGCTGGTAGTGGGAAGTGGTCAGCGCCACACCGTGTGCCCCTATGGAGTGGCCGTGATCACCGTGATCGTAATCTAGCCGCCTTTGAATGATGTGGCCGAAAGGTGTCGCTTGGTTGCGCACCCGCTTAGTGATCTTGGAGTATGGGAAATTCATCGCTCGCTCCAGGTTGATCTAAGACTAAACACCCGAGGAGCTAACATTCCACTAAGCGGTCTATGACCCGATCGATGGATGCGATCAGATCATCATTGCTGATGAATCTCTTAACCCAGCGGCGAGGCATGGGGATCAGAGATGTCGTTGTAGGTGTTGGCATGATCAGCGCAGGGTGATCCTGCACTGCCTCCACGATCTCCCCCAAGGCCGCCCTAGGCCGATGACCCATGTTATGGATCCGACCGCGAAGATCTGCTCGGCCAGGGAAGGCCATGGAGCTCGGGAACGTGACCATCCGGGTTTGTCATGAATTCAAAGATGCACACTCCCTACCTGGTGCACCACTATCGATGAAATACGTCTGGCAGTCCATCGAGGGGTATGCCCACGGTAGTAGATGAATCAGTGGAGGTGCGTGTGAGGAAGCCAGATGGTGACATAGAACGCAAGAGACGGCGATTAGACAAGTTTGGGCCGTCAGCTTGACGTAATACCCTATGTCCCGTGTCTTTGTGGATTGTATTGCGTATGATCAGATGAAAATGAGGGGGGTCCCTACCTACCTTTTATAGCTCGGGGGGTAGCGTTACAGATTGGTTATTTCTATCCTGATCGGTTTTACAAGATAGGAAGTTACAGATATTACGGGATCTGATATATCCGAGCAGGTTTCCTAGATCACCGAAGATCTTCACGCAGTCTTCAGAGGCATGCCGACTTGTGTCGTGCCTCGCACGTGTCGCCTTTGTAGGCTAGGCCTCCATCAATGGCGTGGCCTATGCATCCTTTCAGTGGACCTCCCCTAGCAGCTCGCCCCATGTACAGCCCTACTGGTATCGGGGGTTATACCCCCACAGGTACTAAGCAAGGATGAAGGGCAAGCGATGGCTTGGTGACCGAGGAACTTAGCTAGGGTGAAGAAGAAAGTACTTGCATTTAGTTGAGGTACTAATCAAACCAGTCACATTGAAGTGGAGGATCAAATACAATTGGATAAATTTTGGAAGTAACTTGATACATTTGAAGTTAACTCACATCTATTGATTGTAATATAGTCACATGCTCAAGATGGCTATGCTCAAGAAGAAAATCAAAGTTGACATGGTGACACCCTCACTTGATGAAGATTCAGAGCTATGGCATTTGGTTTGATGGAAATCAACTCAAGCGCTTCATATTTCGTTTTTTCATTTGATCTTGAGTAAATAGGTGTGGGGTACGACCTCTGATACCCATGGCACAAGACATGGGTCATGTCGCCGAGGACGGTTCAGCCCACAAGACAAAGACTTCACGGTGCACGGTCTTTGCTTCGTATGTACCAAGAAGACATCAAGGCGATATCCTAAAGATGCTACGAGATCTATTAGGATATGCTCGATCCTCATTATTCCTATAATCTGTTATTACTTACCAGTTATCTCCTAGATCTAACCGACTTATAACCCTACCCCACTATATATAAGGCGGGCGGGACCCCCTCAAAACATGCAATATCATACGATAGCCAATACAAACCAACGTAACATAGGAGTAAGGTATTACGTCGTCGACGGCCCAACCTATCTAACTCTTGTGTCTCTCATGCCATCTTGTTCTTGATCTTACGCATCCTCCGATCAATCTACCATCATGGGGATCCCCTCGGACTGGGCCGAGCATATTTAGTCGGCAATAGGTATGCCATACTATTAAGAGGGATGCATCATGCTGATAGATGATTATTCATAAGTGCTCAAGCCAACCTATGTGAGGTTTGAGTGAAAGAGAGACACTGCCGTAGCAACTTCCTTGGTGTTCTCGGTTTGGTTCGTCGAAAGTTCCAACAAGAGTCGGGAGTTTCGGGAGTCAGAAGTCCCGGCAAGAGTCGGGAGTTCCGACGCCTTGCGCACCCTTCTAACGGTCGAATCTTGGTGCTGCGCTGGTGATATCGGACGTGTTCGATATTCATACCGGACGTGTCCGGTATTCGAACGGCTAGAAAACTGCTAGTTTTTTAGTGGGGTCTATAAATACCCCCAAGCCTCCACCTTTGGAGGTTGCTGATTCTGCCAACATTCATACACGTTTTTGAGCCTTGAGAACACTCTCTAACCCTATCTTGGTGAGAGATTGATCCAATTTGTAAAATCCTTTAGTGGGTTGATAGAAATTCAAAATTGAGAGCAAGCCATCACTTGAGCAGTTGAGCATATTTGTCGATCTCATGATTTATATTTGTTACTCTTGGACTCTTCGGTCCTAGACAGCTAGGCGTCGTCGGAGAGCATCCAAGAGATTGTGGTGTGCCTGGGGAAGTTTGTAACGGTTGATTCCACCCCCGCAAGGGAAGGGATCAACTAGTGGAAGGAGGAAAAGGAGTTGGAAAAGACTCCAGCTGGAGTGACATTTGTGGGTCCTCTAGAGCTGACCTTTGCTGGGTCGCTCGCAGCCCCCTCAACGAAGAGTAGGACTTGACGGAGTCCGAACTTCGGTAAAACAAATACCGTGTCTCAATTTCCTTTTCATTTGGTATTTATGATCTATTTGTGTTTCTTGAGCTTGTAAGCAGGTTACTAGTAGGTACTTGCAACTTGGTGTGAAAGGAAAAATCAAAAGGAGCAAGTTGGGCAGCTGACTGCACAACCCATGTATATCGGGCACGTCCGGTATTAGGGTCAACGTTCAATTAATTTGTTAATTGCTCTAATTATTTGTGTTGCAGGGTTTTGGCTCCTAGCTTATTTAGTATATTTCATACACTATGTGGTTAACTCGTGAGGGGTTCCTATACTATTTGTTTCCGTATTTGAAGGTGTTAATTTTTAGAAACGCCTATTCACCTCCTTTAGGCGGCATCATTTGTCCTTTTAGACGGACATGGACGCGTGAGTAGGGATTGAGATTCGGTATCCCGGGTAGATGACGACGTTATAATCTTTTTAGGTGCAGAGATGTTTATTAGGATGATCTATTTGTTTTCCTTGTGCTATTGCCTTAAAGCAACCACAATATTTATCAAAAACATTTTGGCCTCGTTCGCTTCGCTGAAAAAACAAGCCAAAATACTATTCCGGCTGATTTGTCATGAGAGAAAAACACTGTTCCAGCTGAAAAAAACAGGCTGAAAAAGACGGATTATAAGAGAAACGAATAGGACCTTTATGGGGATTAAAATAAAAATAATATTCACCGGTTACTCGGATAAAACACAGTAAGACCAGTCTATATCAGACTATCCATCGAGATTACCTTTTTTACTCCTCCCTATTGTGGCCATAGGATCATAGATATGGTGTTTTTATTGCAGGTATAGACTATTTGTTGGCTAAATAATGTTAGAAAATAATAACAGATATGAATTGACCATAAGGGTTCTATGTACTTATTAGTCCATATACAATGTGGTTATCCTTAGATCAGTCATGTAGTCAGCAGTATGTTAGGAGGATCAGCGGATCTTAGGATAGGATCGGGGGAGGAGGCTTGTCTCGACTGTGGACCTATGGCGACAGTTGTGTGTGTGGGTGTGTGGGTGGGGGGGGTGTGTGAAGTGGCGAGGTTGCGTGGTCCTATGATGACGGTGGGTGCGTAGAGTGACAAGGTGGCATGGGTAAAAAGTATGGGATGAAAAAACGTGGTCCTATGACCATATCTGGTGCGTGGAGATGAAAATGCACAGCCCTATAGCAACAGCGGGTGCGTAGAGTGGCGGGGTGTGTGGGATAAAATAAAACAGTAATTGATTAAAAATTTTCTTTTGTTTCCGATGATATTGTAATAGAACAACGAACCTATTTTTTCACATTTCACCAAAAAACTGAACTACCTTCAAGAATTCTAATGAATGATGGACACGATTTATCCTAACGTTAAATAATAAAAAATTTCTTTACCATTTTTACCAAAAGTACTCCCATGTCTTTTGGCTACTTTATCCCCAACATTGATTCAAGTTCTTATAATACTTTAACACTTCTCGATGCCTAAATCTTAAGATGATTTCAGGCAACACTTTTATACCATCAGCTAATACGAGTAAATTGTTACTTTTGTAATTTGTTATTTATCTTTATGTTATAACATATTAATTTTTTTTGCCCTTGTCTTTCTATAGAAATAATTGTAAATTGTTAGTTGCCTTTGTGCCAACACAAATTAAATTTTGCCGGGTTTGTGATTTTGTCTAACGTGTTTTTTATTCTCGGTACTGAAAATTACAGATTGCACCTACAGAAATTGCAATGAACAAAATCTGTAATTTTAGTATAAAATATATGCAATAACCGTCGTCTGAATGGAAGCTAAAAATTCAGACACCTGAATTTTAGCAAGTCCCATGTTTTAACCCGGACGTAGTTGCATCTTTCTATGTCATCTAGCTAATGTTATAAGCTAGCTTGAGCTACATGTTTCAAGCTATATACAGTTTTGATTATGTGAATCGTGTCTTTGGTCTCTTAAATGTATATGTTGATAACGAACTTTGCATTAACAAAAATACTAAAATGTGTTCTACTTTTTTGTGAGGGATGTGTTCTACTCTTTTTCTAGTACTTAGTTTGTTTACAATATTAAAATCTTGAGCTACTCATTTCAAGTTGTGTACAACTTTGATAATGCAAATTGTACTTTTTAATCTCATAAATGCATGCCACGTACGACGTACATATGCAATAACAAACATGTGAGTATTTTGCTTGTTTTTAAAATATTTGAAGGGGCATATAATGGAAAAGCACATAAGTGGATTTCTTTGTTATTCCTTGTAAGGACACTAGTGAGTAATTTACAAATAGATGCAGTGAAATTTTGGGTTTGATAATAGTAATGATGGGTAATTATAAATAGATACTCTATGTTCTAAACTGTAAGATGCAGAGACACAGCTTTTGTTATGTACTTAGTCAGTAAGTCTTACAATTTAGAGTAAAATATATCAGCAACCCATAAATTTGGTATAGGGTGTCATCTAGGTCCCCAAACTCCTAAAATACACATACAAATCCTTGGACTTGGCACATAGTACGTCACAGGTAGACCTATTTGCTGACGTAGCGGTCCATGCTGGCACCCGCGATGCTAGACCAACTCCTACACTTGGTAGACCAACTATAAATAATATTATAGAAAAATTATAGAAATTGTATATTGATACATCCACTTAGTATCCAGATTAAAAATCAAATACGAATACGAATATCCATATTGACACTAAGACAAATATAGATACCGGGCATGTGACGTAGCGTGGGTCTTGTTCACGTACGCGGATATGCATTTTGAAAGTTTAGGACCTAGATGATATATTCTACTAAGTTTAGGGGCTGGTTTCGCCGGTGCCAGCGTGGACCACCACGCAGCAAACAGGTCTGGTTTGGATTCTTTTCGACCTGCGACGTACCATACCAAGTTAAAGGACCTGAATGTGTATTTTATGCGTTTTGGGGCCTAGACAACACCCTCTACCACTAAGGGAGTAAGTATGATTTTTTTTTAATTTTTTTGACAAGTATAGTGTGGAGACATTTGTGTGACAGGAAACCTGTAATGTGACGGCAAACAACTTTATAATATCGATATACCAAACTAACTTACGAGTACGTGTTCCAGTGTTTGAATTATAACGCGCTTAACTGCGTGGGTGTTACGCTATATATCATATATGGATCTTTATATTATTATATAAAACCTCTCACTCTTTGTTATAAAAGATCATCACATGACACATGGTACAGTTGCGGACAAGAATACCACCCAGGAAGCGTACAGTTGCGAACGATGAGGTCGTACTACCCGTCTGGCTCGCGGAACATCAGCTCCTCATGGCGCCAAGACGACCACGCCGCTCCGACGCACGACGGCGCGGATGGCCATTCTTCCCAGCAGTTTCCCGTTCCAAGCGTCACGGCAGCCATGGCGAGCTACCTTGCCTCCCAGCCGACCCAGCACATCTCCCAGCAGCCATCTCCTCCTCGCTGGCACAACCACACCTACACGCCGCCGCAACAATGGCCGCCGCACCGTGCTGCGCCGGCAGCCCCCTGGCAGTGGGCGTCCAGTACGTTTGCGCCGCCTCCCCCTACCCTCCCATCACCCTGGACCGCGCGGCCGAACGTGACGGTCGTCGTCCCATCAGGCGAGACCCCTACTGACGCCTGGCCCGGCGGCGGCGGGGGCGGTGCGTGTGCGGCGGGCGACGACGCGACCGGCTGCCTGGGCTTGGCGAGGCGCGTCGGGCGCAAGGCGGCCGGCGAGGACGCAACTTCATGCTCTCGCCGCTGTCGCTCCACGCGGCGCTCACGCTGGTGGCCGCGGGCGCGAACGGCGAGACGCAGGCGGAGCTGCTGCGTTTCCTAGGGTCGGCGTCGCTCGACGAGCTGCGGCACGCCGCGGTGACGAGGCTGGTCGCCGCGCTGCGCGGCATCCCGCAGACGTCCTTCGCGTGCGGCGTCTGGGTGGACCGGCGGTGTGCGCTCCGGGAGGAGTTCGCGGACGTCGCCGGTGCCGTCTACGCCGCCGTCGCGGAATCCGTGGACTTCGTGTCACAGGTGCGTCCTGATTTGTTCGTTCGCTATTCTGTCTACGTGAAGCAATCTTTGAGAATCTCAGCAGCACATGGAAACAAGATTCCACTAACTAAATGATTCCATCTTGCAAGCCGAGGAGGCGAGGCAGCGCATCAACGACTTCGTGAAGGACGCGACGAAAGGGCTCATCGGCGCCGTCCTCCCTCCCGGCTCCGTCGGCTCGTCCACGGTGGCCGTGCTTGCCAACGCTCTCTACTTCAAGGGGACATGGGCTCAGCCGTTCGACCCGTCAAGGACCTTCGACGCGCCGTTCCATCTCCCCGACGGCACCACCGTGCGCGCGCCGTTCATGACGACGACGAGCAGGTATGAGCAGCAGCAATACGTCGCCGTGTTCCCCGGTTTCAGGGCCCTCAAGCTGCCCTACAGCTGCAAGAGCGGCGACCAGTGGCACCAGACCGCGTACTTCTACATGCTTCTCCTCCTCCCAGACGACGACCACGGCCTCGGAGATGTCTACAAGGCCGTCTCGGCGCCGGGGTTCATCAGGAAGCACACGCCCGTGGGCAAGGTTCCGGTCGGGCGGCTCATGGTCCCCAAGTTCAAGTTCACGTTCGAGTTCGAGGCGAGCGAGATGCAGAAGCTGGGTGTCAGCAGAGCTTTTGCAGGTGGCGACTTCTCCAGCATGTTCGCCGGCGAAGGGGGTTGTTGGAACCCGATCTGCTGAGTCACCCGGAACGTCGACGAATGGCGGCGGGGCGGTGACCGCGACGAGCCTTGCTAGTAGATGGAAACACAATAACAATAAAACGAGAAAAGATGGATTATGACGCGGTCTAAAACACAGCTTATTTCGGCGCCTCTATTCTTATATTTATAGACTCGAGTTTACACAAACTCCCCACGTTGTGCCGCACAGGTGCGCTGCACCGTTTCACCGCGATGCGCGCCACATGCGCCATGCACGCCACGGCGTGGCTCGACCGAACCAGACAGGCTAGATCATGATCGAGCATGTCATCGACCATGCCTTGCCCCTATTCTAACTGACACTGGACTCCAACAGAAACAAAGATTACATTGCAACAAATTAGCTAACAGGGGTGGGGCTTCCATCGTGGGAGTGTACCATAAGGCCACCGTTGAGGTGGACAAGGAGGGCACCGTGGCTGCCGCGGCCACGGCCGTGGCCATCTGCTTGAGCAGGAGCGCCTGTTAGGTTGAGCTCCACCAATTTGGCCCAACGGCTAATTGAGCCCTTGACTCGCGCCCTGATCGGGGGCGCCCAGCCGCTCTCCTGGCTGGTGGGCCCCTGTTGCGCAGCGCTATACAAAGGAGGTGGGAGCTAGAGCTCAAGACACGAGGTTCACTGCAGTCGCCAATTCCCCACCGAGTCTAACACTAGTCCGATCTAGAGGGAGCGCTGTGAGCGACGGGAAGCTGCACCGGCCTTCACCGTCGTCACTAGACCGTGTCACCACTTCGATGCTACCTCTACTCTGACACTAGAGGCGCGTCGTGCCGCGCCATGGCTAGGTTCATCACCAAGTCTCCCATTAAGCTAAATATTACCCACTGATCTACGAGTAAAAGTACTTTCTGATCTTTCAATGGTATCAGAGCCAGGTTCTAGTGTAGATCTAGATTAGGGGTAGAATCCCTAACCCTAATGACATGGACGGAGAGCAAGAGGGACTCACTGAGCTCCTCCGCCGCCGTCATCACTGCTGTCGCGTGGGAAGAAACCCGCTGTCGCGCGGGAAGGAGACGCCGAGTCGCCATTGTTGGGCGCGCAGTCTTAGGGCGCCACCATCGAGTGGCATCCGAACCCTAGAACCAAAATCCCGAGCAATACCAAACCCTAACCCTAACCCTAGCAAGAAAAGTGGGAGAAGGAAGAGACCTACCCATTTTCCCTTACCGCCGGCCATCGTTGACGCCGAGCGGGAAGATAAACCGTGCCGCTTCGCCGGCGCACCGGAAGACCGACTGAGCAAAGGGCTCGCCAGCACTTCTGACGTTCCGCGTGCGGGCGCAAGGGCACCGCCGCACAACCCTTCAACGGTGGCGCGCTCACTCTCGGGTGAACGCGCGCACCAGCGGAGGGACACGCGACGGCGCCGCCATCTCCTCCGGCCACCGTCGCTCAATCGGGGCGCTCTTAGGACAGAAGAGAAGGGGAGCGAGAAAGAAGTAGATGAGAGTTGTCGGATCTGCTCTGACGGAATTTCTCCTCACCGGCGCCAACGGCCATCGTGGCCACCGCTGCCGTTGTCGCTCAGCGAGACACGGTCGAGAGGGGGAAGAATGAACGAGTCTAGGGTTCGGGGGAGGCTGGCCGGGTGGGGGCGCGGTTTTTGTTCTCCCGATCAGTGCGCACAATTGTTCGATCGAGATGGACGGGTGGCGATGACCGGGCCGGCTTACAACCCAGGCGGGCGTAGGATTCACGGCCCAGGCCCATGTTGCAGCCTGGGCGCGGGGGAGCGCGGGCGAGCACGCGCGAAAGGGGTCGTGGGCCAGCACCTAGGCACGCGAACGTGATCTGGGCCGCGCGTGCGGACGCACAGAAAAATTTAACCGCGGCCGAGCTGCTGCTGGGCCGCCGAGCCAAGCGGGCCGAGCCAAAGCGTTTTATGGAGGGCGGTAGCGCGGGCCCATTTTTTCGGTTGGGCCAAAATATCCAGAAGAAACTGTTTCAGTTTTATTAATTTTTAGAAGCAGTTTTTAAGAATTTTGTCAAGTTTTGATGTTAATCTCTGTCAAAATTTGAACCAATGGTATAATTTTTTCAGAGAGTAGATGAGTACTGTAAAATGCTTCTGAAAAGTAGATAAAGAATTTTCTCATGTTTTCACTGCAAAGTTTAATGTTGATTATCTTCCAATTAAATTCAAACGAATAGGAGAATTTAATTCGAAGAGCAGTTACATTTAGTAAATTATGATTATGTTTATCCTCTAATTAAATTGAAACCAACGGGAAAATTTAAATTATAGGAGTAGTCCGATTTGCTTATGTTAGATTATGGTATTGTTATTTTCTAACCAACGTTGATGATAATAATATTATAATAAATTTAAGTTTAAAGTTTCAATCTCTGATAAATTTTATACCAACGTGGTCTATTTTTCAGAGAGTAGATAAGGACCAAGAAATGCTCCTGAACTAAAAGAATGTATTTTGTTATCAAGTTTCCGCTGCAATGATCTTGGGCATCCGACGCCTTGACATTCGGGTCAACTCTCAGCTGGTCGTCAACCAAGTCATGAAGGAGTCAAGCTGCCACAACGCCAAGATGGCTACGTACTGCCAAGAAGTCCGACGGCTGGAGGACAAGTTCGACGGTGCCAAACTCAATCACATCCCAAGGCGCCTCAACGAGGCGGCCGACGCGCTTGTGAAAGCGGCGTCCGGTCAAGAGCCAGTGCCAACGGGAGTCTTCGCCAGCGACCAACACAAACCCTCGGTGCGCTACGAAGGGCCAGCGTGGGCCGACGATGGCCCGTCTGATCCAGCCCCGGGGGTTGACCAACCGACGGCTCCGTTCGGCCCCGAGGTCATGGAGCTTGAAGAGGATCCAGCGACAGAGCCTGACCCTCTGGACGACTAGAGAACACTCTACCTCGACTACCTCCTCTGTGACACGCTGTCGACAGACAAGATGGAAGCTCAATGGCTCGCACGTCGCGCCAAGTCCTTCGTTCTTATAGAGGGAGAACTCTACAAACGAAGCCACACCGAGGTCCTGTAGCTCTGTATCCCCGTCGAACAGGGGAAGCTTCTGCTGAGCGATATCCACGGTGGGGTCTACGGTCACCACGCCGCGCCTAGAACCTTGGTTGGGAACACATTCCGACATGGCTTCTACTGGCCCACTGCAGTAGCCGACGCCGAGCAGATCCTACGCACCTGCGAAGGGTGCCAGTACTACGCTCGACAGACGCACCTCTCGGCCCAGGCACTCCAGATGATCCCCATCACGTGGCCCTTCGCGGTCTGTGGGCTCGATCTGGTTGGACCTCTCAAAAAGGCGTCCGGGGGCTACACCCACTTGCTTGTCACCATAGACAAGTTTATAAAATGGATCGAAGCTCGACCGATCTCCGTGATCAAGTCCGAGCAAGCAGTGCTGTTCTTCATCGACATCATCCATCATTTCAAAGTACCAAACTCCATCATCACAGACAACGACACATAGTTCACCGGCAAGAAAATCATTCGATTCTACGATGAACAACACATCTGGGTCGATTGCTCCACCGTCGCGCACCCCCGAACGAACGGGCAGGTCGAGCGCGCAAATGGTATGCTCGTACAGGGCCTCAAGCCAAGGATCTTCAACCGTCTAAACAAGTTCGGCGCACGCTAGGTCGCTAAGCTCCCTGCGGTGCTCTGGAGCCTGAGGACGACTCCCAGCCAGGCCACCGGCTACTCACCTTTCTTCATGGTCTATGGTTCCGAGGCCGTCCTCCCAACCGACCTCGACTATGGAGCGCCAAGAATCAGAGCATACAACGAACAGGGAGCCAAGGCATCCCATGAAGACGCCATGGACCTGCAAGACGAAGCTCGCGACATTGCCCTCCTCCGTTCGGCCAAGTACCAGCAGACGCTGCGTCGGTACCACAGCCGACGAGTGCGGGACCGAGCCTTCAACATCGGGGACCTAGTTCTCCGCCTCATGCAGAGCAACAAGGACCGTCACAAGCTCTCCCCGCCCTAGGAGGGACCATACGTCATCGCGGAGGTACTCCGGCTAGGCGCCTATAAGTTGAAAACCATCGACGACGAGGTCTTCACCAACGCCTGGAACATTGAGCAGCTACGTTGTTTTTACCCTTAAATAAGCGCATACCTTTTCTTATCAGTTTTTGTCTTCAAAAATCCACGATCTTTAGTGACATCCGACCCCTGCAAAGTGCGAAGGGTCGGACCTCACTCGGGGGCTGATATAAGTACGTTTACCTTACAAACACTCTCTGTGTTATCTTGCAAACATTCTCTGTGTTTTCCCTCTTTTCTCATGGTAAGTCCTAAAGGCTAGAATTTCAGGAACAAAGTCTGAGTATAACTGGTAGGACTGCGGGAAACCCATGCCCCAGCGGCTACGACCTCCTTGCTCACCAGCATGATCAGAGTTGGCTCGCCCGCACTCTGAGTTTTTTGCGACCTTAACTATGAGAAGGGTCGGAAGGCACCAAACCTCTTTTACAAAAAGAGGGAGAAGAGCCAAAAAGCTGTTTGCCGTAACGAAAGTTGAAAACTTATTCATTTTTCGCACAAATTCATCGCTTACAAAGTGATTTCACCACGAAAAGGACTGATGTATTCATAAATACAAAAAACTATTCACTCGAGGGCTCCCCCACAAACTTATTCGATTACAGTTTCTGACCAGTTCTACTATGAGCACTACTACGGTCGCCGCACCACGCTCTCCATTGGCGATGTCCTACCGCTCTATGGGATCCTCAAGGCCGCCGTCATCTGCAATGTCGAGCACCACGTCGGCGACTGTGGTGCCCTCGCCGGGGCGTCCAGGGACTACGCCATCGTGATCAGCCACAACCCTGACAACGACACCTATGCGAGGGCGTCCAGGGACTATGCCATCGTGATCAGCCACAACCCTAACAACGGCACCTACGCTGGGGCGTCCAGGGACTACGCCATCGTGATCAGCCACAATCCTGACAACGGCACCTACGCCAGGGCGCCCAGGGACTACGCCATCGTGATCAGTCGCAACCCTAACAATGGCGTCTGCGCGGGGGGCATTTCCCACTGAAGAAAGGCCACCACGAACGATGGCAAAACTGACGATGCTCAGCACCCTCCAGTGCACCTCCTCCTACGATGGAAGTGGCCCCTTCTCAGCAAAGACGGCCGACACCATCTCATCTACTTTGGATGACCTCTAGCTCGACATCACGCTCTGGATTCACGAGCGGATCTATAAGTTTTTCTCTCCCTGGCATTACCCTCTCTCACATAGGAACCGCTGCGACGCATGAACGTATTCGGTGAAAAGGAAGGAGAAGAGGTAGCGGCTCAGAAGCAAGCGAAGGAATGGGATGAGAACTCCCCTCCCTCTCCCTATTTAAGGAAGAGGCGCAGCAGCTGAGGAAAGGCGAAAGGTTGGGACGAAAAACTCTCTTCCTTCCCCTATTCAATGTAGATGGGAAATCGATGCTGATGGGAATCTGAGGGGACGCGCCTGGACTGACGGGACGCGCTCTGGTCGACGAGACGTCGCCTGGACAAACAGGACGTTGCCTGGGCATGGCCCACCAGTACCACGCGCCGAGCACGAGAATCAGGGCGCACCCGTATGCAGGTGACTCCCCCACTTCACCAGGCAGGACCAGGAAATGACCCGATGATGCAACCCCCGTCCAAGGGGGCCCAACAGGCCTCCTGGGTCGATCGGACGGCCCAGGTAAAACAACGAATGAACGATCGCTGAAAGTTAAGCACCTCTGTTTACTTACTTTGCGTGTTAATTTCACTACCGAGCTTTCGACCCCAGCAACGGCAGGGGCACGGGGTGCGGGTGTAAAACGTTGCGTAAAACTAGACGAACCGCTAGATCCTACGCTCCGGCGGCTACGGTGTTTTTGTTCACCAGCATAATCGAATTCATAGTTCCCCGCGCCCCGATCTTTAGCATTCGTCTTCTCAAGAAGAGTTCGGAGGGGTCTGCCTGTAGAATCTCCTTCGAGGAGAAGCTGTCAGGTCGCCTAAATCAATCGAATGGCTCGGATCGCCGCCGAGAGACAAAAACAAAAAATTGCGATGCTCGTGCACGTCATGCCGGCCCCATTGCAAACGTCGGACCTGAACCCCGCACAGACCTGTCCAGTGAGAACTTCTCATCACTCATGCTGCCAAGGTAACGTCATCGACCCTCGCTTTCATTTCAATTAAAATCGTACATTAATCCCATCATCCAAATATTGCATATGCAACCGCTGCATGTCAATGCTTCGTGTCGCATCGCGAAGCGGTAGTCACCTCATTCGATATGAGCGTCCAATGGCCGAGGTTCGAAGGCCAGCCCGTGAAGGGCTCAAGACTGCCTTGCGTCAAACAGAGCCAGGGGAGAAAAATCGTGATGAGCCCCAGCGGCCTTGCTCGACCTCGCTCAGAAGCGGACAGGGACATCTCGTCCTTTCTCGTTCAATTCTAACCTCGAGCCAAACCCACAGAATCTCCTTCGAGGAGAGGCCAATGGGCCACCTAAGCCTACGGAACGACTCGGGCATCTACCGGGAGGCGGGTAAAGAAGTAGTGGAATACCACATGAGGGCTCTGCCGACCCCGTCAGCGAATGATGGACCCGGATTCTGCATGAACATACCCGTTAGCGAGCTCATTGAGCGCGACACTCGAGCCATCGAGGCAAGTGTCGTCAACTCAGCCCCTCCGATTGTGGAAACCGAGGATAGGGTGACGCGCGAAACACGGCCGACCCCTATCAGACCCTAAGGGGTTCGGAGGCTCGAGCCGCTTGATCCGAGATTGAGAGACAGAGGTTCGAAGGTTGACCCACGAAGGGTCCGAGGCCACCTCGCGTCAAACAAAAGTTAGGGGAGAAAACGCAGATGAGCCTCAGCGGCCTTTGCCCAACCCACATTGAGGCGGATAGGGTCATCTCAACCTTCTAAGTTCAATCCAGCCTCTTGCCGAGCCCATAGAATCCCCATTGAGGGGGAATCTGTTGGAAGGCAGGTCAAGGAGCAACGAAACGCCACCCAAGGGCTTTACCGACCCTGTCGCAAAGCAATGGGATCGGATTCCGTCCGAACATCCCCGTTAGCGAGCTCATCAGGCATGTCACTCGAGTCGTCGAGGCAAGTGACACCGCCTCAACCCCTCCAGCTACGAAAAAATGCGGACAGGGCGACAGTCACAAAATGAGCTGACCCTTGACCGAATCCCCGCCACGCGTGGGGGCTCGGGGAAGGCCGGGCGAGCAATGGGACCAAACGCACGGTCACAGAATGATCGCCAAAATCCTAAGTAGGGGGTACGTGCGAATACAAAAGTAAGTTCGCTACCCTCGCTCTGGTCTCCAGTAACATCCGGCCCCAGCGACCACAAGGGGTCGGATCTCACTCGGGGGCTGATAAAGGTACAAATACCTCCTTTTTTTGAAGCAGTCATTGCATCAGACCTTTTCCTCGCGTCGAGACTGGCGGCAAGGTTTGTGGGAACAGATAAATGAGCACGCCCGGTAAGACTGCAAAAAGCCCACGCCCCGACGGCTACAGCAACTTTGCTCACCAGCACAATCGAAATTTCCCCTTATACACCTCGGGCCCAGGTCTTAATGAACGGAAAGATCGGATCGCATAAACCTTTTTTCTCGAATGCAAAACGGAAGAAAGTAAGATCAAAACGAACAAAACAAAATTACGAAACGAAACTATTTTTGGACACAAAAGTATCGACACTTGTCTACATATTACAGACAAATGCTTATCAAACTTATTTAACTAACTACTTCCTCGGAGGGAGAACTATGCCTTTCAGCCCGTTCGCCAGGTTCTGCGCAATGGGAGTGATCGCCTTCCCAATCTCATCCAGCTCAGAGTTTTCGTAGCCAGGCGTGAAGCCGAGGCTCATTACCTCTAGGTTAACTTCCCGATCATAATGAGAGCAGGCAACTGCAAAGGCTTGGGTGATCCCGGCGTGGAAGGTGTTCTCCTCAAGCTCGCCCACCCACGCCATGATATCCATGGCACGGGCCGCAAGTGAGCTGGTTTCCTCCAGCTGCGCCACCCCCAGGTCATCGAAGACCAGCCCAACGGCAGCGCGCAGAAGATCCTTCTCGTCACTCTTGTCCTAAAGAGTCCCCCGTACCTTGGCAAGCTCTATGCCCAGCCCGGCAGAGATGCTCTTGGCCTCTAGCCTTTGGGTCACCGCGGCTCTAAGATCTGCCCAGAGGGAGCTGACCACCTGACGCTCCTCATCGCGCTCTCGGACGACCCGATCACGCTCCTCGCGGACCGTGCCATGCTCCAAGCGTAGTCTTTCCACAGTCTGGCGCAGCTTGTCTTGCTCCCTACGTAGCTGGGCAATCACCTCGGCATCCTGATCCCTCCTCTGCTACAGTGCCGCGGACCTATCCTTGGCTTTCAGCTTGAGATTTCGCTCTGTCTCCAGCTCATCCAGGAGTTCGGTGGCTCGCTGGCTAGCCTCGGCTTCCTTCTAGAGCAGCTCGTCCCGCTCCTTTTGGACCCTGGCGGCCGCCTCCTCGTCCTGTTGCACCCTCACCGACAGATCCTGGAACATCCCATGGATCTCCTTTGCGTCCCGACACGCCTCGGCTTCCCGCTGTTGGGCAGCAGCAAGCTGGGCGCCCACATCTCCGCGCAGTCGAGCCTCCTCGGTGAGGTAGTCCCATTCCGCCTTCTGCTCGTGGAGGAACTAAGATTTCTCCTGGCTACGAGTAATGAGGGACTAAAAAGAAGACCAGTGTCAAAAATACGAAAATACACGAAGAAAGAAGAGTACGAAAGGAAAGATCAAGCGGATACCCGGCCATTGGGAACGATGACATCACGTAGGATGACCCTGGCCTAATCCAGGACATCCATCATCACCGAGGTCCCTTCATCGAGACTCCCCCGCTCTATGCTCTCGGTAGCATCGTCGAGCGAGAAGAGAGTCGATGTTGGGTCTTGGGGATTTATCCACTAGAGCAGCGACTCACCCCATGCGGGTGAGCGGCTGCCCCCTAACACCAGGGCCGAGGGTGACCTCCCGCTAGTCCTCTCCACCACTTCCATGGTGCCCAAGGACCCTCCAGCCGTATCCCCCTCCGCCCAGCCCACCTCAGGCTCAGTCGCCTGGGCCGCTAGAGGCGCGGATTGCGCTGCCCCCTCGGACACCACCATGGCTGCGTCCGGCTGTTCCTGGCTTGGTGCGGTCATGGCCACCTCCGCTTGCAATGCCGGGGCCTCGACTTGCGGTGCCACGCCCACCACAAGAGGCGCCGCATGGGCGGGCGGCAGCTCCGTCCGCTCCAACGTAGGCGGCGGAGTCACCTCCGCCGTCGTCTGCCCGGCGACCCCCGAGGGCGCTTCTTCAGCCCTGGCGCCCGCTTGACCCACCGAGGGCACGGGCGCCACCGCTGGCGGTGCCTGATCGGCCGACGAGACTGCAACATCGGCGTCGCTCCTGCCCAAAATAGGAGCGACATCGGGCGATGGCGTCCCTCCCACCTGAAGAGCAACGCTCTTCTTGGGCACCAGCGCCAAAGAACGGCCCTGTCGCAAGAGTCTGTAAGAGGTAAAAGGCATAAGGCCAAACAGAAAAACAGAAAAACACGAAAAACAGAGGAATCAGTGACTTACTCTGGCGCTGTTGGACAGTAGGAATATTTTGGGGATGAACCCCTAGATTCCTGCTCCAACTCATCTGGGCAGGACCGCTTTGAGCCTACCCCCTGCTCCTAGGCAGGGGGTCTCGCCTCCCTCCTTGTCTCTGAAGGCGCGGCGGCGGAGCCACCCCCTCTGTTGGCACCTCGGGCGCGGCGGCAAATCTGCCCGCCCCTATCAGCTCGTGGGGCACGGCAGCAGATCCGCCTCCCCCCATCCACCGGTCCTCCATCGGCACCCTAGGTATGGCTGCTGATCCACCCGCTCCCACAGGTTCGGAGGATGGGCCGATGGTTTGGCCCATCTCCACCGGCCTCACAGACTCACTTCCCCCCGCATGGAACGGGAAGGGTCCCTGCGTGGGCAAGCGGGTGCCTGTCAGCGAATCCTTACCCTCCAGGACCTCCCAATCCACATCAGTAACTACCTCATCAAACTCCTCATCGTCGTCACTACCTGTCTCGTCTCCTCGCTCCCGTGCTTGCTGCTTTCGTAGCATCTTCTTCCTCTTGAGGTCCCTCGTCTTCCTATCCCACTCGGCCACGGTGCGGTTCGCTGTCACCAGGATCCGGTCCTTCGACAGTGGAGCCAGGCTATCCCCGAAGACGAGTCTCTTCGGTTGGTCCCGCTATCCCGAGGTCAGCATCAAGGGGTTAGGAATTCAAGAGAAAAGGAGGTACGGGAAAAGAGAGTTACAAAATCGATGAACCCCGGTTCCGGCCGCATTGGGGATGCCCCGGCACCGGATACACGAAAATAAGGACAACGCCAGCATTGTCCTTCCAAGGCTCCATTGCCTCCTTGATGCACTGTGCCACTTCAGTGAGGGGGAGCACTTCATCGACAAGCATCATCCCTTCGAGCGATGCCCCGGGCGCCATCAAGTGCAAGGGAAGCGCATGGCTCATCAGCGGTGCCACCCTCCGCGTATGGTAGGCGCCGATGATCCCTGATCCCTTCATGCCCCTCTCCTTCAGAATTTGGAGGGCGGCGAGATGGTCCTTGATTCTCTTCTTGTCTTTGTCCAGGACACCCCACTTCCACGACCCTAGGACCTCTTCGATGATGCGCCCGGAGAACACTGGCAAGGGGGCGGCAACGTCGTCCTTGACGTAAAACCAAAGCGAATGCCACCATTTGTTGGAGGTCGACAGACGCATCGATGGGTGTTCGTTCACCCGGTTGTTGCAGAGATGAATGCTGGCACATCCCGTCAGCACGCTCAGCTCCTGCTTCCCAATCCGCTTCTTCGACAGGTTGACGACGAAGAGATACCACCACAGGTCGAAGTAGGGACTAATCCCCAGGAACCCCTCACACAGGGCAACGAACACCGCAATGTGTTGGACCCCATTGGGAGTAAGGTGTTGCAACTCCACCTGATTGTAATCCAACAGCCCCCGAAGGAACTTGTGAGCAGGTATGGTGAATCTCTGCTCATGGAAGTGAGCGAAGGACACGACATACCCTTCGGGCGGCGATGGCTCATCCTCATTGTCGGGCAGCCGCCACTCCTCGGCGGCGGTCAGCGGGCGAAGGAGGCCACGGCAAATGAGGCCCTCTAGGCGCTGAGGGGTGATGTTGGATCTACACCATGGCTCCATTGAAACGATTAGGAGGGGGGTGGATGCGAGTTTAACGGCGGCTACGATGCGAATGCAAATTCAACGGCGGCCGCGATGCGGATGCGAGCTTGACGGCGACTGCGATGTGAGTGCGGGAGGCTCAGGCGATTGATGATGAAGGTTGTCGATGCAAAGACGAGGAGGCAAAGTACGAAACCCTGGGGGCGAACCCCTCGGTTTTATAGGGGCGACGGATGCAAGAAGGGCAACCACCCACCTAGGTCTCCGAGCCTACCACGATACACCGCCGCGTCACATTGCGGGATACGCGCCCGTGATCCCTATCCTTTCCCACCAAAATTGCGTCGGACGGTTCGCTTTCCCCCAAGCAGACCAGGACTCTTTTCCCCTAGAGGGAATACGAGTCAAAAGGCTTTTTATTCGACCCGCCTAGGCCCAGGAGTTAAAGGGCTGGCCCAACAGTTTCGACGCCCGTCCCAACGAGGGATGGGCCCACGAGCGGCCAGAACTCAGGCACACAAGCCTCAAGGAAACCTCAATGCATGATCAAGTCCCAACTGGGCTAACCTTGGATGAATCCCCACGAATGGGATACTAGGGTTTCCATTTAACTGTCCAGTTGACGAAAACCAAATCTCACAGCCATACCCGCGAAGGGTCCGAAATTACCCCCCGAGCGATTCTGCCTGAATCACCGGGGGCTCGGGGGCTACACCCGACGGGTGCCCTCGCGCGCATCCTCTGGCAAATCGAAATACCCCCCGGGCGATTCTGCCCGAATCACCCGAGGGCTCGGGGGCTACACCCATCGGATGCGCTCGCGCGCACCCTCTGGCAAGTCAAAATACCCCCTGGGCGGTTCTATCCGAATCACCCGAGGGTTCGGGGGCTACTTTTGGGGACCTAATACTGGGATACCCAATGAGTTGGAATTAATAACCATCGAATGTTGATGCTTTTGGTCAGACAAGAACGCTACTACACTTCTTGCCTGAACGACGGAAGATTGATTCCACCTCGCCCGACCCCCAAGGGCTAAGACTCCGCCTCGCCCAATGGCTGAGGGCTAGCTCCGCCTCGCTCGACGTCCGAGGGTAGGCTCCACCTCGCCCGACATCCGAGGGTAGGCCCCGCCTCGCCCGACATACGAGGGCAGGCTCCGCCTCGCCCGATGTCCGAGGGCAGGCTCCGCCTCGCCTGACGACTGAGGGCAGGCTCCGCCTCGCTCGACGACTACACCCTGCTCCTTCATAAAGACAACCACAGGGTACAACAGGACATTTGAGTCAACCATAGTACCGAGGGCCATGTCCTGCATGCCTGCAGGAAGGTACTGTCAGGATACGACGGGACAGGCGCTTTTGGCCCTTTCCGACCTGACAGAGCCCAAACAGTGTTGTAGGCGCCACCATCAGCCCTTGGATGCAGATACTAACACAAGCATAGGACAACCACTACGATCCAAGATAGAACTCACATCATCCACAGTGACGAACGCATGGTCACTTCCCCGTCTACTCCCCGAAGGGTCACAGCTTGGCTCTCTGGCACGCCGCACCGTTCGCCGGTGTAGGATGGGATGCACCCACTTGCTGAAGGAGGCCAGGGCATGACCCTATAAGGATCAGCGAACATACCATCCCTGACATGATCTACCATGTTAGCTGGGTAGACACAGGGGAAAAGGAAGACCTGGCTCCCTCAAAGGACCTTCTCTACCTTTGGTTTTTTCCTCTTTCTCCCATCTGTAACCCCTGCTCCCCCCTTGGTCTATAAAAGGGAGGGCAGGGCACCCCACTAATGGGACCGATCATTTTGAGACACAACACACAGCCAAGCAGCAACCGAGCTCTTAGCGTCATTTCGACCTTTTTATCAGAGACTTGGGACCCGTCCCTCTCTCGACCGTTTGTACCCCCTACTATGAACCTTTTTTTGGTACTAATAACACGAGCAGCAGCAGACTGGACGTAGGGACATTCTGCCCGAACCAGTATAAACCTTGTGTCCTTTAGTACACAATTCGAGCCTAATGCGCAACAATTATAAATTTACTAGCCGGTGTTTGTTCGAAACACCGACACCTTGATTAGCTCCAACCATCTATGTTGCCTCATATTCAGCTTGGACTGAGTGAAAATATATTTGAGGCTCTTGTGATCCGTATAAATATGCACTTTATTTCCCAACAAATAATGCCTCCAAATTTTTAGAGCATGCACCACAGCAGCCAGCTCTAAATCATGGGTGGGATAATTCACCTCATGCTTTTTTAGCTGGCGTGAAGCATAAGCTATCACACGTCAATCCTGCATAAGCACGCATCCCAATCCAGTCGCATCACAATACACATCAAATGGCTTGTCAATATCTGGTTGGACAAGAATAGGAGCAGAGATAAGAAACTTCTTAAGGGCTTGGAAAGCTTCTTCACAAGCTGGACTCCATACAAACTTGACATCCTTCTGGAGCAGCTTGGTCATCGGTTGGGCTATTTTGGAGAAGTCAGAAATGAAGCACCGATAATAACCAGCAAGACCAAGGAACTGACGGATATGAAAGCTCTAGTTTGGTTTTGGTGAATTGATGAAACCCTAAGTGCTAACCTAGTTTATCAAAGTGATCATGAGATAGGTAGCACATTCCAAGTGGTGAAGCAAATGAAGATCATGACATGATGATGGTGATGATCAAGTGCTTGGACTTGAAAAGAAGAAAGAGAAAAACAAAAGGCTCAAGGCAAAGGTATAAATGGTAGGAGCCATTTTGTTTCGGTGATCAAGACACTTAGTGAGTGTGATCACATTTAGGATCGATAGCCATACTATTAAGAGGGGTGAAACTCGTATCGAAATATGGTTATCAAAGTGCTACTAGATGCTCTAACTCATTGCATATGCTTTTAGGATCTAGTGGAGTGCTAACACCCTTGAAAATGTTTGTGAAAATATTCTAACACATGTGCACAAGGTGATACACTTGGTGGTTGGCACATTTGAGCAAAGGTGAAGAAGATAGAGTTGAAAAGTTGTTAGTCACGCTGGTCACGCAGTGACCGGAGGCTGGGGTCCTACGTCCGGTCAATGGAAGTAGTGAAGACGCTGGCGTCGGTCTTCGACCGGACGCTGATGGGGTGCATCTGGTCCTGTGGACGTGGCAGCACATAGTGAAGAAGGTGGCTGACCGGACGCTAGGTGAGTCCGGTCAACGGTGACCGGATGCGTCCGATCATGAAAAGTTGTCTCTGGATGCTTACTGGAAATGACCGGACGTTGAGGTCCTACGTCCGGTCACTTCGAAGCAGCGCGTCCGGTCACAACTTAAATATACTGATGACTATTGAGATCGGGCGATCAACGTTTGAATTACGGGACACGTGGAATGCATCGCGCGACCAGGCACTAAGGTCCAGTGTCCGATCAATCTGACCGGCACGTCTGGTCACCCCGTGTTCAGTGCTGTGAGGAGCCCAACGGCTCCATTCATGGGGACTCTCTATTTAAGCCCCATGGCTGGCTCTAGCTCACGCTCTTGGTGATTTACATTGACATAGCAACCTTGTGAGCTTAGCCAAAGCCATCCCACTCATCTCCATCATAGATTCAACATCTTTGTGAGATTGGGAGTGAATCCAAGTGCATTGCTTGAGTGTTTGCATCTAGAGACACTTGGTGCTCGTGTTTCACTATAGGATTTGCTTGTTACTCTTGGTGGTTGCCGCCACCTAGACGGCTTGGAGTAGCGAGGATCGTCGAGCTAAGGTTGGTGATTGTCTCCGGCTCCGATCGTGGTGATTGTGAGGGGTTCTTGACCTTTTCCGGCGGAGAGCTAAAAGGTACTCTAGTGAATTGCTCGTGGCTTATGTGATCCTCATCTTGTGTTGGTTGTGCAGCACCCTATTGAGGGTTTGGAGTGTGATGCCAATTAGCACGTGAAACTCCAAGTGAGTGAATCACCACAACGAGGACTAGCTTGCCGGCAAGCAAGTGAACCTCGGTAAAAATTTATTGTGTCATCATTTGATTGCGAGGTGATTGGTCTTCATTGGTATTTATTCTTATGATTGATTGGCTCAATCTTTGACACGGCGGTATAACCATCTTGCTCACTCTCTCTACATTACCGCAAACTAGTTGTCAAGCTCTTTAGTGTAGCTAGTTGTGAGAGCTTGTTAGTTTGGTTAGTGTGGCTCTTTAGTTAGCCTTTGAGAGCACACTAACTTAGTATAGTAACATAGTTATTATGTGGATAGAAACTACATAAACTAGAATTGTGGTAGGTGGCTTGCATTTTTAGTACGCTAGCGCAACACTCGCTTCGCCTCATAATTATCTAACCAATTTGTTAAGTGTTGTTGTAGAAATTTTTAATAGGCTATTTACCCCCTCTCTAGCCATTAGGACCTTTGAGGATCTAATGCACTGACTTTGGAGATTTCTAATTTAACACATTTTGCACCTTGCTTGGGTCTACAGAGATACCTTCAGGTGTCAGAACATGTCCCAAAAACTGCGCTCGATCTAACCAAAACTCACACTTGCTGAATTTGACATACAACTTATGTTCCCTTAATCGAGTCAGTACTATCCGAAGATGTTGTGCATGCTCTTCATTGTTCTTGGAGTATATCAAAATATCATCAATGAATACCACTATAAACTTATCCAGCTTCGGCATGAAGATTGAATTCATGAGATACATGAAGAATGCAGAAGCATTGGTGAGTCCAAAAGACATGACTAGATATTCATACAGCCCATATGTAACACCTCGGGTGTTTAAAATACTAAAACCTGACATGTCAACATATGCATTGCAAAGCATTTGGCATTTGGTGAAAACTTTGAGATGCATACACTAAAACAAGTTTATATTCATGTGGTATGTGTTGAATTGTATTGGTTGACTCTAGTTCAAAGTTTGTTTGGATTTTGAATTTTTCGAGAAAACCCCGCTTTTCAGCATTTAAATCCTACCCTAAAAATCCATTTCAAAATCTAAGCATAATTTGGGGTTGATCCCAAAAGTAAAAGTGTAGAGCTTGGCAAGTTATACAAAGTTTGTTTTTGGAGTTTTTCAAGTTGTTTAGAAAAATTTTGAGTAATTCAAAAAGGCGTAATTCGTTAAATCTCCCTATTCAAATTCAAAAGTTCATTTCAAAATCTAGACCGAATTAGGAGATGGTTATAGAAGCAAAGTTGTAGAACTTTTGATTTTGAACAACTTTTGTTTTTGGAGATTTTTGAGTTGTTATGAAAATTTGAGAGTAATTTGTGAATTTTGGCTAATGGCAAACTTGTAAATATTGTGAACAGTGTTCACCGCCGAAGCTACATGGCCGGCGACCGTCTTCGGCGTTCCAGGCGCGCGCGTGGTGGTCTTGGCTTCGCGCTGGCGTGGCAAAGGTGTCGCTGTGGCTTCTCCTTGCTTCCTTGGCCGCCCTATAAAGCTCCGACGCCGTCGTCGTTGTTCTTCCTTCGCCCTCTGTTTTTCCCGACGTTGCCGATCATCTCCGGTGAGCTCTCGTCGTCGAACCAGTGCCTCTGCCGTTGTAGCAAAGCATCCATTAGCTCCGCCTTATCCTTGCGCGCTTAGCCAACCCATTAATTTGGCTTAATTTCACCGGGAACCGCCACTCATCGTATTTCTTCTCCACGGCCGGTAGTCCCGCCGTTGAGCCCGCGTTGCCGTGGCCAGTGCGCTACGGTGAGTCTCTGCCCTTGCTGAGTCTTACTTCGGCTTCGCCGCATTGATGTAGTGCTTTGTGACCCATTGGTTTCTCATTTTGACCACCATAGCTACCGGAGCATCGCTGTCATCGAAGATCGCTCCGCCGTGACCTCTGTCAACGTCGACCTGTGTCCTCGTAGCTTATCCGGTCTCATTCTTTGCTTCAGCGTGTTCGTGGTGAGCTACTGGACCTTCCCATGCCCTCTGTTTCTCCGTTTTTGGCTTCGTTTCGCCGGCGTTGTGTCGCCGTGCCACCGCAGCCGCCATGGCCGGCGTAGTGCTCGATCCAGGCAGTAATTGGTCGCGTTTGTGCCACAAATCGGTGCGTCGTGATGTAGTAATCCTGATAGTGCCTTCGCCGTCGCCGTTGATCTCGCCGTCGTCGAGATATCGCCGGTCAGCGCCGTCATCGCCGTAGTCAAAGCGGGAGGAAGAGGATGACAGGTGGGGTCACCATGTCAGTGACTCAGCGTTCAAATGGATTTTTCTATTTTCAGATTTGAATGAATAGTGTCTGTTTTTGTTATTTTTGTGTAGATTTATTTAGAGCTCCAAAAATTATGAAAATTTTTGTGTGACTTCTTTGTGATGTAAAGTATTTAAGAAAAATATTAAATAATGTTTTCAGTACTTTTTGAATGTGATAAAAATTGCTCAATTTATTAATAAATGGATTTCCATGAATTTTCTAGGCTTATTCACTTGTCAAAAAATTATGAACTTTGTTTTGTCACTTAGTTATCATGTAATGAACATTTGCAAAAAAATTTAGCTCAATTGGAATAAGTTGATTTATTTCATAATTTTGAATTAAATAATTAATTCATAAAAGCAAATAGTAACCTTTAGTGATTTAGGTTTTGTTTGTAATTTTGGATTGAGTGATGACCTTGGGTCATTTGTTGTTAATGATCCTTGGCAGTTGATGTATGTGTTACGAAAAAGATTTAGTTTGTTTGACTTGCAACTGTACCGCGAAGGAAAGTTGTATTCAAATTGTTAATTTTTGTATCCATCATCGAGCATCATATTTCGTATTCCGCATCATGTTAAACATGGCATTGTATTACGTGTAGTGAATGAAGGTGAACACGTGGTAGTTAATCAAGTTGTTGAGGAGGTTAATCCGTCTGTTGAGGTCAGACCGAATTCTTGTGAAGCGTCGCAAGAGCCGGACTTTTCCGTCAACGAAGGCAAGCCCCGGATGCATACAACCCTACCTTGTGTTTTACAAATTAATTTCGCTTTTGCTTTCCGTTACTGCATTAAGTGATTAGGAGTTAGGTAAAAGCCTAATTGGTGCATTACCACCCTTGTTATTCCATATTTACCATATTACCAGTTTTAAATTTGTATATGTCTAGTATTGCTTAGCTATGCGTAGAACGATGAAAGTCGGGTGACTACCTGCCACCTGCAAGTTTTAAATGGGACATTGGTTAATTATGTTAGCATGTGATATGGGAATGTGGAGTAATAAATCTAGACCGGGCGGACTCGGTGAGTGTGAGCCACCAGACATGGAGGTCTTGTGAGCGGGTTCTTTCCGCCCTGTGTCGATTAAGGCACGTCCGTTGTTGAATTGCATGAGGTGAGAATTTGTAGTACTAACCACATACTCCGGTAAGCCTGAACTTGGCGATTCTATTACGAGAATGGCTACTCGCGCACTGGGAGTGGAGAGATGGCGGGAATAGCGTGTACCCACGTGGCCATGGGCTGGAATGGTGGAGTACTGTATTCTCGGGTGGCGCGGACCCGTTCTTGTTTTAGAGGATTCAAGGGTAGGTTGGTATATGTAGGTCGGGGGCCTGCATATGTCGTGTGGCCTGGAATCCCCAGCTGGGTTTATAATCGGTTCGAATCATCGTTGCTCCTCGGTTATGGAGACTCAACTCACTGTTCATCATCGTAGTAATTAATAACTAGAACTTGAGGATGATTTGAGAAGGTGTTGGTTATGAAGTTTCATGATATCAATGAGGATCATGTCAGCTTTGTATATGATCTTTATGAAGTTTTAAATGTTGATATATAGATTTTTGTTAAAATGCTTTTACGCAAAAGAACCTTGATTATTGCTAAAGCCATACCTTGAATCCCATGAGCCTGCATTCCTGCGTTCTTTTAATTCTTATTTCGGTTAAGTCTTGTTGAGTACTTTTGTACTCAGGGTTCGTTGACCCTTGTTGCAGGTGAGTCTCATGAGCAGATCTGTTGTGGATCATGCTGCATGACAGTTGTACCTTGTGATGACGTTGAGAAGTAATTGTGTGGCCCTTGGGCAGGGCAGCCTCATTGTGTGTTTTGTATTATATTATAATGCCGCTCTACTACTTTGGTTTGTATTAATATTGAACTTAGTTGTACGGTTTGAAACAAATGGTTTGTAAACTATGTTATTTTAAGTCTTCCGCTACTTTTACTCTGATGTATTTATTTGAATAAACTATTGTAATACTGCAATGACTCTGTAATGTGATCTTGCTCGGAAATCGTGGATGATTCGGGGTTCCCCGAGTACACCCGACAGTCTTCTTAAATTACCAGGAACATATGCATAGATGTCAAAGGTCGTTGGACAGTGACAGGTGCATGTGGGCCCTATAATTTAGGAGGTTCTGCCACAGAATGGTATCAGAGCGATCGTTACAAAGTTTTTGTGGTATTGGTTTACAAAAACTTCAAAATGATTTGGGATGACTAAATTTAACTTGATTAATTTGGTCCAAATTGCTTCTGACTTGTCTTATTTCTTTCTCACCATTCCGTATATGATTAAAAAGGTTTTGTGTGGTGGAGTAGTAATATTACTATGCCCTATATAAAAATAAATGTTGTTTATGTGCATTATAAACTTTGATGTTTTTGTTCGTAAGAACGATTCATGCATCATGAATAATTCACCCGTTACTTCCTTCACCTCTTAGTCTGGAGTTGAGTAGTGAGTCTGGTTTGAGTAATGTAATCCATCTTAGCTACTTATTGGATTTTGATCAAATGGTCTTATTTGGATTAAATTGGCTTCCTATAGTATGGCTCGTACCAAGATGACGCCCCGTAAGTCCACTGGACCCAAAGGAGTTCCTCGTCACCAACTTGCCCCTAGAAACGATGGTGCTAGCGATGGCAGCTTCTAGGCCCGATCCCCAAAGTGAGATCTGAGAGGATTTCTCTGAGTTAGCACAAGCTACTAGAGATAGGGCTTGGATGCTATACAGGTAGGAGAATTACATGATCAATTGAGGCGTCTCACCACTGCACAGTGAACTACGAAAGCATGTTAGTTAAATGCGGTGGAGGGACGAAATGAAGCCCAAGCATAGGGAGAATGTAGCTAGAGCTAGAACTCATGAGCTAGAATTCTATGTAGAAGATTTAGAAGAACATAATACCTATCTACATGAGGAAGTTCATAGGCTTAGCAATCTACTAAACCCGAATCATGAGCCTCAAGCTGATGCCATGGACCCCGGTGTCATCCTTGCCGATGATAGCGAATCGGAAGAGGAAGAAGAAGAAGATCCTGAAGAATTAGTAATGATCAATGAAAGTGATGATGAAGGCGGTAATAATTTCGGAATGGATACCGAGCCTGAAGTTTGAAGTAATCACGGAAAAAAGTAGAGTTGTGTAATAGTTAATCTTGGTTAAGCTATGTATCTTGTTTTGGTACATATAGGGTCTGGTGTTTATAGTAATAAACCCTATGTTATGTGTCTGGAGTAAGCTGTTGTGCAATTCAATAAAGGCTTGTGAATAAAGTTTGGTTTGTTATGAGCAGATGCGTCGTACGCGGGGATCGCATATTCCTGGTACTTCACAAGATGATGATGATATCCCCAACCCGCCACCAATGCCGACCAATCTGGCTGATGCTATCGCTGCATTAGTCAATGTGACTATGGAAAATTCTCGTTTGCTTCATGAGATGGCTCAAAGTAATCAGAACCAGATGCATGGAAACCGTGGCCGCAATCATAATAGGCATGAGGCTACCTATGTGGATTTCACGGATACAAAACCCCCGGTGTTTACCAAGGCAGATGAACCACTGGAGGCTAATGACTGGCTTAGGACCATGGAGCAGAAATTTGATCTTATTCACTGCACAGAGTTTCAGAAACCGGTGTTTGCTGCCCAGCAACTTAGAGGTGCAGCTGGTGCTTGGTATGCAAATCTGATGGCCATGCAACCCGCAGGCATTCCGTTAACTTGGACAGAATTTCGCACCGCTTTTTGAGCCCATTATATCCCTAAAGGAGTGATGGCTATGAAGTTGGATGAATTCCTTGCTTTGAGGCAAGGGGATCAAACGCAGTTATGCAAAGATGTGGGAAGATTCAATCATCTCATCATGAAGATGCATCTAAACATGTCAATACGGATGCCAAGAAAAAAAATGGTTCATGAGAGGTCCGAATACCAAATTGCAGAACAATGATGACAAACTATACCAATATCACTTATCATGAGGCGATAAAATATTGCAATTGCTTCAGAGGGCAAAGTATCGGCAAACATAAGGAGCTCAAGAAGAAAAAAGAATGTCGTGTCGGACCTTTTGGTGGAAACCAAAAGAGGCAGAGAGTGATTTATCATCCAATAAACCATAATCGTCCTCCTTATCGTCCGCCGCAGTTCCAAGCTAGGCAACAAATCAAATGTTCGTCCTGCGATAACCTATCCAAACTCACAACAACCAATGCTCCCGGTGGTAATGCTCCAATGTCACAGGTGGTCACAACTATCCGTGTTACAATTGTGGAAGGACCGGTCATTTCTCCGTGGAATGTCCATATCCTAGGCGGAGTTAATCGAATTATCGGAAGACCCCGCCAATCAACAACGAGGTCAAGCACCAAACAAGAACCACAACCGTAATGCTCGGAAGGGCAAAGATGAGAGGAAGACCGGACGGGTGTTCTATATTCAAGTCGGAGAAATTCTAGAAGGGGAGCCAAATGATGATGGGTATGTTTCGCCAATCACCTGCAGAGCTTATACTTTTTTGATTCTCAAGCATCGCATTCATTCATCAATAGAACATTTGTCATGAAGTATGAAATTTCAATTGGGGCAACAAAGGAAAGTTTCTTTGTACAAATGCCGGGGAGATGTCTCGTGTACTAAGGAAATGGTGTACAGTACCCGTAAACCCAGGTGGGCATATTTTTCCACTACCATGATTATCCTTAAGGATCGTGGATATAGATATAATCTTGGGAATAAATTGGATGTATCAAGATAAGGTCATGTTATAGATGCTTTGAATAGGACTTTAAGAGTAAGTTTGCACGATAGTAATTGTCAACTTCTCATCCAACTTCCAACCTTAAGAAGATCAAGGGCGAGTTTATGCAATCGCCACAAAGAGATTAGAGATATCCCGTAGTACGTGAATTTTCCGATGTGTTTCCTAAGGATTTACCCGGTCTACCACCGATAGGGATGTACAGTTTAACATAGAGTTACAACTCGAACAGCTCCGATTTCTCGGAGAGCTTATAGAATGCCACCTAAGGAATTGGCCGAGTTGAAGGCTCGATTACAAGAATTAATTGAGAAGGGTTTATCCAACCTAGTTCCTCACCTTGGGGATGTCCGCAATTTTGTGAAAAAGAAAGATGAGACCACGAGGTTATGTGTTGACTATCGTCTGCATGAATGAAGTGACCATCAAGAATAAGTATCCATTACCTCGGATAGATTTGTTTTTTGATCGGTTGGCGAGCCAAAGTTTTCTCAAGATAGATTTGAGATCGTATCATCAAATCAAGATAAAGCTGAAGATATTCCCAAAACGGCATTTACCACGAGATACGGATTATATGAATACTTGGTGATGTCTTTTGGTTTGACCAATGCTCCAAATTCATTTCATGTATTTGATGAACTCAAAGATTCATGCCCGAGAGCTAGACAAGTTTGTAGTGGTATTTATAGATGATATACTAGTATATTCCAAGAATAAGACAGAACATGCAGAACACCTTAGAATTGTTCTGACTCGTTTGAGAGAACATCAATTGTATGCTAAGTTCAACAAGTGTGATTTTTGGCTTAAGGAAGTGCAATTTCTTGGACATGTCTTGTCAGCCGAAGGAGTTGCAGTTGATCCCGGCAAAGTGAGGGATGTGCTTGATTGGAAACCGCCAACCACAGTTCATCAAGTTCGGAGTTTTCTTAGATTGGCGGGATATTACCGTCGGTTTATTCCAGAATTCTCTAAAGTATCAAAACCTATAACTGAATTGTTGAAGAACCAAGTCAAGTTTGTCTGGTCATCAGATTGTGAAGAGGCTTTCCAGACTTTAAAAAGGCTGTTGACTACTGCACCAGTGTTAGCTCAACCTGATATTGAGAAGCCGTTTGATGTTTATTGTGATGCTTCAGGTATTGGTATTGGATGTGTGTTGATGCAAGAAGGCCGAGTCATTGCCTATCGCGCCGTGCAACTTAAGCAACATGAAGAACACTATCCTACTCATGATTTGGAGTTAGCAATTGGGTTCATGCTCTAAAGATTTGGCGGCATTACACTTGGTAATACGTGCCATATATATACAGATCACAAGAGCTTAAAATATATCTTTACTCAGTCAGAGTTGAACATGCGACAAAGAAGATGGTTAGAACTAATTAAGGATTACGATTTGGAAGTACATTATCACCCTGGTAAAGCCAATGTAGTTGCAGATGCTCTCAGTCAAAAAAGCTATTGTAATTGCCTGACAGTAAGAACAATGGGTTTGACTTTATGTCAAGAAATGGAGAAGCTAAATGTAGAAGTAATTCAACAAGGTAGTTTGACCAACATAATTGTTGAAGCCACTATTCGAGATCAAGTTATTGCTGCTCAGAAGGAAAACAAGGGTATAGCCCATATCAAGGAAAGAGTCCGGAATGGAAAGGCGGAATGTTTCAGTATAGATAATAAAGGTGTGCTATGGTTCAAGGATTGTTTGGTAGTACCAAAAGTTCCTGAGTTGCGACAGTCAATTCTTGAAGAAGCACATGCTACTAGGTTATCTATCCATCCGGGAAGCAACAAGATGTACCATGACTTAAAACAAAGGTTTTGGTGGACAAAAATGAAGATAGAAATTGCGAGATATATAGCAAAGTGTGATACTTGTCAAAAGGTGAAAGCTATACATTTGAGGTCTGCTGGAGAACTACAACCCTTACCTATTCCAGCTTGGAAGTGGGAGGACATAAGTATGGACTTTATTGTTGGTCTACCCAAGACAGCAAAGGGATTTGACTCAATATGGGTTATTGTAGATCGACTCACTAAGTCAGCACATTTTCTTCCTGTCAAGACTATATATCCCACTGTCCAATACGCCAAGATATATTTAGCAAGAATTATGAGTCTCCATGGAATACCAAAGACCATAGTGTCCGATCGGGGTACACAGTTTGTCTCTAGTTTTTGAAAACAATTGCATTCTTCCTTGGATACCAAGCTCCTGTATAGTACAACTTATCATCCGCAGACTGATGGATAGACTGAAAGAGTCAATCAAGTGCTTGAAGATATGTTAAGGTGTTGTGTCCTTAATTATTCCAACAAGTGGGACGAATGCTTACCTTTGGCTGAGTTCTCATATAATAATAGTTATCAGGAAAGCATTAGAATGGCTCCATTTGAAGCACTCTATGGCCGTAGGTGCAGAACATCATTGAGTTGGTCGGAGCCCGGAGAAAGAAGATTCTTTGGAGTTGACCTTGTGAAAGAAACGGAAGACAAGGTTAGGCAAATACAGAGTAATTTGAAAATAGCTCAGTCCCGCCAAAAGAGTTATGCGGATAGACGACGGAGACCATTAGTGTTTAGCAAAGGAGATTTTATATATCTGAAAGTATCACCAATGAAGGGAGTTAACCGTTTTGGTGTTAAAGGCAAGTTGGCACCTAGATATATTGGACCATTTCAAATTTTGGAGAGATATGGAAAAGTGGCCTATCGCTTGAAATTACCCGAACATTTATCAAATTTGTACATGATGTGTTCCATGTGTCTCGATTGAAGAAGTGCCTCCGAGTGCTGAGCGGAATGTTGAAGTTGAAGGAGTGGAACTTGAACCGAGATCGACTTATTCGTAATATCCTATCCGAAAGTGTTGGATCGGAAAGATCGTGTTACTCGGAGGAGAACAATAAAGTTCTACAAGATACAATGGAATCAACATTCGTAAGAGGAAGCTACCGGAATCGGAGATTACTTGTTAGAAAAGTTTCCGAGTTTATAAGCGTCAATATAGAATAGAATAATGTTAGTTGAGCTCGGTTACTTCAAATTGTGTTTTGTAAAAGAACCTCGGTTGTTTTATGGAAAAGTTCTGGATGTTTTTGGATTGACACATTTCCTTTTCCATTACTTACTCTATGGCTTTGAATCTCGGGGCAAGATTTCTTTTAAGGGAAGGATTGTAACACCTCGGGTGTTTAAAATACTAAAAACTTGACATGTCATCATATGCATTGCAAAGCATTTGGCATTTGGTGAAAACTTTGAGATGCATACACTAAAACAAGTTTATATTCATGTGGTATGTGTTGAATTGTATTGGTTGACTCTAGTTCAAAGTTTGTTTGGATTTTGAATTTTTCGAGAAAACCCGCTTTTCAAAGATTTAAATCCTACCCTGAAAATCCATTTCAAAATCTAAGCATAATTTGGGGTTGATCCCAAAATAAAAAGTGTAGAGCTTGGCAAGTTATACAAAGTTTGTTTTTGGAGTTTTTCAAGTTGTTTAGAAAAATTTTGAGTAATTCAAAAGACGTAATTGTTAAATTTCCTATTCAAATTCAAAAGTTCATTTCAAAATCTAGACCGAATTAGGAGATGGTTATAGAAGCAAAGTTGTAGAACTTTTGATTTTGAACAACTTTTGTTTTTGGAGATTTTTGAGTTGTTATGAAAATTTGAGAGTAATTTGTGAATTTTGGCGAATGGCAAACTTGTAAATATTGTGAATGTTGTTCACCGCTTGAGCTTCATGGCGGCGACCGTCTTGACATTCCAGTGCCGCGTGGCGGTCTTGGCTTCGCGCTGGCGTGGGAAAGGCGTCGCCGTGGCTTCTCCTTGCTTCCTTGGCCGCCCTATAAAGCTCCGACGCCGTCGTCGTTGTTCTTCCTTCGCCCTCTGTTTTTCCCGACGTTGCCGATCATCTCCGGTGAGCTCTCGTCATCGAACCAGTGCCTCTGCCATTCCAGCAAAGCATCCATTAGCTCCGCCTTATCCTTGCGTGCTTAGCCAACCCATTAATTCGGCTTAATTTCACCGGGAACCGCCACTCGTCGTATTTCTTCTCCACGGCCGGTAGTCCCACCGTCGAGCCCGTGTTGCCGTGGCCAGTGCGCTACGGTGAGTCTCTGCCCTTGCTGAGTCTTACTTCGGCTTCGCCGCATTGATGTAGTGCTTTGTGACCCATTGGTTTCTCATTTTGACCACCATAGCTACCGGAGCATCGCCGTCATCGAAGATCGCTCCGCCGTGACCTCTGTCAACGTCGACCTGTGTCCTCGTAGCTTATCCGGTCTCATTCTTTGCTCTAGCGTGTTCGTGGTGAGCTACTGGACCTTCCCATGCCCTCTGTTTCTCCGTTTTCTTCCGTTTTTTGGCGTTGTGTCGTCGCCGCGTGCCATCATGAACCGCCATGGCCATGGTAGTGCTCGGGTCCAGCAATAATTGGTCGCATTTGTGCCACAAATCGGTGTCTTGCGTGATGTAGTAATCTGATAGTGCCTTCGCCGTCGCCATTGATCTCGCCGTCGTCGAGATATCGCCGGTCAGCGCCGTCATCGCCCGTAGTCAAAGCGGGAGGAAGGGGATGACAGGTGGGGTCACCATGTCGATGACTCGCGTTCAAATGGATTTTTCTATTTTGATTTGAATGAATAGTGTCTGTTTTTTGTTATTTTTGTGTAGATTTATTTAGAGCTCCAAAAATTATGAAAATTTTTGTGTGACTTCTCTGTGATGTAAAGTATTTAAGAAAAATATGAAATAATGTTTTTCAGTACTTTTTGAATCTGATAAAAATTGCTCAATTTATTAATAAATGGATTTCCATGAATTTTCTAGGCTTATTTACTTGTCAAAAAATTATGAAATTTGTTTTGCCACTTAGTTATCATGTAATGAACATTTGCAAAAAAATTTAGCTCAATTGGAATAAGTTGATTTATTTCATAATTTTGAATTAAATAATTCATTCATAAAAGCAAATAGTAACCTTTAGTGATTTAGGTTTTGTTTGTAATTTTGGATTGAATGATGACCTTGGGTCATTTGTTGTTAATGATCCTTGGCAGTTGATGTATGTGTTACGAAAAAGATTTAGTTTGTTTGACTTGCAAATCTGCATCTGCGAAGGAAAGTTGTATTCAAATTGTTAATTTTTGTATCCATCATCGAGCATCATATTTCGTATTCCGCATCATGTTAAACATGGCATTGTATTACGTGTAGTGAACGAAGGTGAACACGTGGTAGTTAATCAAGTTGTTGAGGAGGTTAATCCGTCTGCTTGAGGTCGGACCGAATTCTTGTGAAGCGTCATGAAGAGCCGGACTTTTCCGTCAACGAAGGCAAGCCCTGATGCATACAACCCTACCTTGTGTTTTACAAATTAATTTCACTTTTGCTTTCCGTTCTGCATTAAGTGATTAGGAGTTAGGTAAAAGCCTAATTGGTGCATTACCACCCTTGTTATTCCATATTTACCATATTACCGCTTTTAAATTCAGATATGTCTAGTTTTGCTTAGCTATGCATAGAACGATGAAAGTCGGGTGACTACACGCCACCGCAAGTTTTAAATGGGACATTGGTTAATTATGTTAGCATGTGATATGGGAATGTGGAGTAATAAATCTAGATCAAGGCGGACTCGGTGAGTGTGAGCCTCCGGACATGGAGGTCTTGTGAGCGGGTTCTTTCCGCTTTGTGTCGATTAAGGCACGTCCGTTGTTGAATTGCATGAGGTGAGAATTTGTAGTACTAACCACATACTCCGTAAGCTTTGAACTTGGCGATTCTATTACGAGAATGGCTACTCGCAAGACCGGGAGTGGAGAGATGGCGGAATAGCGTGTACCCACGTGGGCCATGGGTGGAAATGGTGGAGTATTGTATTCTCGGGTGGTGCGGACCCGTTCTTGTTTTAGAGGATTCAAGGGTAGGTTGGTATATGTAGGTCGGGGACCGCATATGTCGTGGTGGTCTGGAATCCCACCGGGTTTATAATCGATTTCAATCGTCGTTGCTCCTCGGTTATGGAGACTCAACTCACTGCTCATCATCATCGTAAATTAATAACTGGAACTTGAGGATGATTTGAGAAGGTGTTGGTTATGAAGTTTCATGATATCAATGAGGATCATGTCAGCTTTGTATATGATCTTTATGAAGTTTTAAATGTTGATATATAGATTTTTGTTAAAATGCTTTTACGCAAAAGAACCTTAATTATTGCTAAAGCCATACCTTGAATCCCATGAGCCTGCATTCCTGCGTTCTTTTAATTCTTATTTCGGTTAAGTCTTGTTGAGTACTTTTGTACTCATGGTTCATTGACCCTTGTTGCAGGTGAGTCTCATGAGCAGATCTGTTGTGGATCATGCTGCATGACAGTTGTACCTTGTGATGACATTGAGAAGTAATTGTGTGGCCCTTGGGCAGGGCAGCCTCATTGTGTGTTTTGTATTATATTATAATGCCGCTCCACTACTTTGGTTTATATTAATATCGAACTTAGTTGTACGGTTTGAAACAAATGGTTTGTAAACTATGTTATTGTAAGTCTTCCGCTACTTTTACTCTGATGTATTTATTTGAATAAACTGTTGTAAACTGCAATGACTCTGTAATGTGATCCTGCTCGGAAATCGTGGATGATTCGGGGTTCCCCGAGGACACCCAACAGTCTTCTTAAATTACCAGGAACATATGCATAGATGTCAAAGGTCATTGGACAGTGACAGGTGCATGTGGGCCCTATAATTTAGGAGGTTCTGCCACACCATACCTAGTAGAGAAAGCTTTCTTTCGTATATCTTGTGGTCGGATCTTAATTTGATGATACCTAGAACGAAGATCAATCTTTGAAAACACCTTGACACCGGCCAGCTGATCGAACAAACTATCAATATGAGGTAAAGGATACTTGTTCTTAATGGTTACCGCATTGAGAGGGCGGTAATCCACACACATCCGTAGAGTATCGTCCTTCTTCTTCACAAAAATAGCTAGGCAACACCATGGTGAAGAGCTAGGACGGATAAATCCCTTCTCCAATAATTCCTCTAACTACTTCATTTCAGCTAGTTCTTTAGGAGCCATGCGGTAAGGACGCATGAAATAGGAGCAGTGCTAGGTTCTAACTCAATGGAAAACTCCACATCCCTATCTGATGGCAACCCAGGTAGATCTTCAGGGAAGACATCCAGAAACTCACAGACCACAGGAGTAGAGGCAAGATCAGGAGAAGCTTCAACATGAGCAATAACTGGTAAGGCTGGATATGAGGGCATAAGAAGAGACATCCTATCCTCAGAAGAAGGAAGCCATAACTCAACAACTCTCTATTTAAGGTCCAAGACTACCCCATAAACTCACAACCAGTTCATGCCCAGAATTGCATCTATGCCTTGCCCAGGCAGCACCATGAACTGGAGGCGGTAAGTGTGAGTGGCTAGCACTAATCCGACTGTGTCCGTTCGAGTATAAATGCACATCTACACACCCAAAATACTGATTCTATAGGCAATAGAAATAGCCATAAGAGATATATTGTGCCTCTGTGCAAACCCCATACTCATGAATGAATGTGATGCACCAGAATCAAACAACACATATGCTAGGTGAGAATCAATGGTAAACATACCAGCCATCATAAGTTCGTTTTGCAAAATCTCATCAGCCTCAGTGAAGTTGACTTGTCCAGAGCGGCTTATGGGCACCTTTTTCTTGATAATCATTCTCTTGACCAGACGGGAGTTGGCTGAAGGCTGGGAAGACTACGTAGGCTGGTTCTGTGGACACTCCCGAGCATAGTGGCCTTTCTTGCCACACTTGAAACAAGCATCAGGCTTGTTCCCCGCCTCGACGAGCGTAACCTGCCGTCCCCCGAGGCATTGTTGCACCTTTCTGAGTAGGTGCACGGTATTGAGTGGGAGGTGCCTGGTAGGTCTACTAAAAAATTGTGAGCGCCCCACCCAAGACCGATAGGGCACCACTTTGACAACCTATACTTTCGAGCCTAGGGGTGACTAGAACACCCAGTAATCACCCGCTTGGGCTTCCACTCCGCCTGAGAGTCACGCTAAAGCTCCTCCATGGCAATAACAACATTCATCATAACACCAAAAGTCTGGTAGTTCCCTGTGTACAGCTCCTTCTGCAGACTACAAGAGAGGCCACAATAGAATTGGTCCCTCTTCTTCTCATCAGTATCGACGTGGGTCCCAGCATACTGTGTTAGATGGTTGAACTTGTTCACATAATCCATCACAGACATGCTCCCTTGCTTCAGGTCCAGAAACTCAGTCAACTTCCTGTTCAACACACCAGTAGGAATGTAGTACTCTCTGAAAGCAGCGGTAAACTCCTACCAAGTCACACGGTGGTCCACCCGCTGCTTGGCATTGAATGTGTCCCACCATGCACTGGCAGAACCCAAGAGCTACTGCGCTGCAAAGCATACCTTCTGCTCCTCGGTCACAGTGAGCGCCTAAAACTTTTGCTCCAGAATACGAAGCCAATGCTCCACATCCAGAGGCTCAGCAGTCGGCGTGAACGTGGGTGGGTGCGTCTTCAAGAAATCCTGGTAAGAATAGGGCCACTCGGGACCACGGGCACCACCCCTGTTCCTGCCATTGCCTCCGTGGCCTCCATGGGCAAAGCCACCAATCGCCTAGGCTAGCATCTCCAAGGCATGGGCTAACTCACGCTGAGCAGTCAGCATCTCCACCATCATCTCCGCATGGGTCATCGGAGGTGGTGGTGGTGGAGCAGGAGGGGCCAGAAGTGGGGCCTCATGGCTCTCCCCATTGCTGTTCTCATTGCCACGACCACTTTCACCATGGCCTTCACCAAGTCCACGGCCTGCCCCAACACTGGTGCTCCCGTGACCAAACCTCAGGTTCATCTAAAAACAGATAGGATCCAACCATTAAGATCAACCCTCTAGATTACGAACCAGAGACTTGAGAAATGATAAGGTTTTTATTGAAGCATTCTTTTATGTTATCCTATCAATTCACTAATCCAAATTATACGTGTGGGGAAGTTTAGTTTAAGCAAGATTCTCTTTTCATGATGCATGCATCGGCCTACCCGTTCACTCAAGCCGGAATATAGCGACATTCACATAATTTTTTGGCACATCGCACACTCACTTTCCGCTTGCTAAATGATTCTTATGCAGCGCAAGTTAGTGTACCTATAGAAACTTGATTAGATAAAACTAGTGCCACTATCCTAGATAGACCATATTGCTAGGGCTTCTACTTATTTACATAATTTTATCGCATCCTACTTTTCGCAAAGCTTTTGTTGGTCAAATTTTAGGTTTTGAAAAGAGTTATGAAACTCGTAGACTCATTATTGGCTCTGGTACCACCTGTGGCAGAACCACCCAAAATAGCACGCTTTCGGAGGCGCTCGTCATCCACCAGACACTAAGCACCCCAAAAGTAAGCTACATCGAACGGTTCCATCGAGCACACCCCAATGGAGAACTCGAACAATCCACGTTTTTCCTCCAGGATCCAATAATGAGAACGAGTTTATAATATTTAGTCCATTTCATACAACTAGAGTTCTTAGAAATACATTATTACAATACCAAGTTCAGAGTGCGGAATTTAAACAGTGGAATTACAATAAACATCTAACGATAAGATACAAGGATCCGTCTATTCCCACCAGAAGAGTCCTCCACTCAACAGCTACTCCTCAAGATGCACCTGCAACAGGGGAAAATAAACCCTGAGTACACAATATACTCGCAATACTTACCTGACTAGTGGGAATACTTCCCGACTCCAAAGGATATGATAAGCTTTATGGTTTGCTGGGTTTCCTTTTTGCAAAAAGCCTTACTAGTAGTGAATTCTTATGGATGTTCTTATTAGTAGTCATGATTAGTTCATTTATCTAGCCATTCTATGTAAGCACATGTTCTACTTTCAAGCAAGAGTTGAGCAATCAGATCCATTTCACCATCTTTCATCTTCCAGTTCGTACTATGGTGCTAGATCGTAGACAAGTCGTACCGTATTACACGGTGATTCATGAATCAATGTAGCCCAACTAGGTACCACGAAACACATGCCCCGCTTGTACCCCAGGCACAAGCAAGACCAACCCACCACTCTCCTATCAAGGGGTCCAGGTACCCATCCAAACTTAGACTCCAAGCCCCCACACCTGAGTCCCAGACTCAGTGTGGTGCTTAGACCACCACCATCCCCGCCTCCAATCAGTCGGTCCAGAAAGAGCCAAAACCCACGACAAGAGAGCAACGAGTCTTCTCACTCCCATAAGCAAGTATGTGCTCAGGATAATAAGTCTATGACCTAACTAGAATCTAATGCAACGGCCGGTCCTTAACCGACACGGACAGGGAAAACAGTGTAACCAAGCTATGCTCCATTGGCCGCGGGACACAACCTATTACACCCACCAATACCCGTACCATATCCCTACCCGATCTCCATTTTTCCTTTCACCATTTTATTATGAGGGTGATAATAATAATCACCTATTGCGAGTAACGACAGGTTACTCACGCTACCGATAGCCTAAGCATAGCAGCTACTCGACCTATACTAGTAGGACTCATAGGTAGGTTTATCTATGCATGTAGTTTCAATATAAATCCTGTAACATAAATGCACATCACACACACACACACACATATATATATATATATATATATATATATTCAGTGATCATTTAAAATAAGGATTATGCATCGGAGCTTGCCTTGGGCAGGTAGGGTGTCAGCTCGGTCAGTCAGTGGTGGCTCCGGGACCTCCTCCTGCACGAGGATCTCCTCGTACTCCTCGATCACCTCCTCGAACTCGTGGTCTCCGATGGTCACGATCTCCGCCAACTCGTTCTCTACATGCATGCGATGATGATGCAACACTTAGTATTACGACAACAGCAACTCTTAAAATAACAATACATCTACCAAGCTACTAAGCAAACTCTAATGACTAAGATACTAAGCTAGCTATCATTTTCATCAAACAAGGTATTGGGTTCAACTAACAACCTTTAACTTAGCAACTAAAGATATATCCTTACTTCCACTAATGATTTAATGTATATTGAAACAAAGAGCATTTAACTACCCTTATGTTAAGTCTATTCTAAAGCTACAAAAATTACAGTGAGCACATAATAATACCATGAAGCTACTGTAAAATTTTCAAAGCTAAAGCTATCATCATTTTGCCACAAAAATTCCTACAATATTTAACCTAATAATACTAAGCACTCTCAAATGATTTAATAGCTCCTCAGGTCAACACATATAAGCATGAACTAAATACACCAACAGATATAGCACAAATTTAGGAACCTAACAAAATTGGTTTCAAAATTTTTGGATACCTACATGATTTTATATGATTTACCAAAGTTCAGCTCAGAAATACAAATGAAAAGCTATTTCTATTCTTTATGAAAAAGCTAAATTGATTTCGGCCCACGCGTGGAGGCGGCCCGCGGCGAGGAAGCCAACGCGTGTTGGCACTCTTGCAAAAACGCCCCTAGACTATGAACAAAATAACCTGCAGTCCATGTTATTATTTCTACAGACAGCGACTTTGCAACGAAACCCTCGGATCTTTCTCCTTTTGACAACGACAAGGCCCTCGGCCACCCCTGCGTGCGCTGGCGCGGTGGGCACGACAATGGATGGTGATGCCAGCCAACTAAGGCACGCAACGACCCCGCTAGCGGGCCGACCTGCATCTACGGTCCTAGCGCCTACACTAGATGAAGTTACGGGAGCAGCGAAGCTTGCGGGAGCGGTGGCCATGGCGAGCGGCCACGTCACGACGACATGATGGTGCGGCCGTCTGCGCCATCCTAGACCACCGCGTAGCTATTGGCTATCACGTGAGCAACCCCACCTTACACTGGTCACGGTGTAGTGATGGTTGAGGGTGCGATCGTGGATATAAGCTGGCGCGCGACAACCAGAGGGTTCGGCGGGCGCTCCAAGATGGCACAACCACGTCGCCAGACTCTGGCGGCGAGGCGAAGAGAGGTGCAAGCGAGGTGCGCGCATGGTGAAGTGGAGGTGGAGGCAAAGCTCGTGAGGTAGATGGATTGGCGTGGAGTGGTGCGGTGGGTGACCCCTTGTCCACGTACCGAGTCCGACCTTAATGGCACGACGACAGAGGATACTCCAAAATTGGAGATCGGCGTGACACGAGTTAAGGCGGGGTAAGGTCAAAGCGCTAGATGACTCACAGAGCGAGCAACAGAGGCGAAGAATCGACATGAGGTGACATGTATCTACCGAATTTAAGCAGGCAGGCTTCACGGCCCATGGCGACGGTGGGAAGAAAAAGCCAATGAGGGGGAAGATGTAGGTCCAGCTCGGTCCGTCCTTGCCTTTTGAGAGTGCGGTTGGCGCTACCGAGCGACACGTGCACGAGAGCCAAAGCCAAAATGTGTGCGCGTGCGGCGGTGGGGTAGCGTGGCATCGCGACGCGCAGCACCATTAATGGCATGGCGGCGGCGCTAGACAACAAAGGGGAAGCCCATGTGCTCGGAGACATGACGGGCAATGAGCGCCACGACGCGAGCGCGAGGGCAGCGAAGCAAGCAACAACAAATACGGTGATGACGTGACGATAGCGGCTGCGGCTGCGCTGTGACGCGGCACGGAGGGCAGCAGTAGCGCGACCGCGGCGGCATTAAGAGCGGCAACGCGAGGCAGGGCAATGGGCACGGGATGGGGTTAGTGGACCGCTACGACCGACCTCAGCCAAGCCAAGGCGGCTCGACCGACCCAACGCGGCGGCGCGCGCGCGAGAGACAGTAGAGCGCCAGCTGAGGCGAAGCAGCGGCGGCGGCGGCTGGCGGCTCCACGCTGTGGGCAGCGGCAACAATGCCTGCCTGTTGCGATTCAGAGCGGCCACACCGCCACGCCGCAGCGACCACGGGCGCGGAGCGGGGTGGCCACGCGGTGACCGCGCCCACGACGCCAGACCGCTTGAGATAGTGACACACGAATTTTAAAGCGTTCAACACGACCAAACGGTTGCTTTAGAACATAAACCATCTTCACCATACTCAAGATGGCACATGAGGCTACCAAATCAAGCTATAACACTGCACCACTCCTTAACACAATCTCTCACAATAAATTGCTAAACATAACAATGTCTAACTGTTGGCAGACTTGAAAATTTCTAAGTTTTTGAGCTGAATTTGACTTTCATTTACGATTTCTGAGCTAGTGGAAATATTAGCTAGTAATATCATTTTTCAACCGCAAGTATTTCATTGTCATTGACAAAGTTTGTACTTCAAACTTTATTTATGTATCACATACATGTTCTATAGCATTTTTGCTTAATAAAAATTGGTTTTAAACAATAAGTGATATAACATGACTATCGAATCAACTTTCATTTCGCATTTACCGATCGCGTTTGAGTTACGTAAATTGATCTACACTTTTATTACATGTTTTAACACATAAACATGATGCTCATGACATGTTTTAGTAGATGATTTACGGTGTAACACCGATGGTGGTACAACTAAAAGGCTACAAGCAAGTGTTTAGTACTACACAATCTAAGGGCAGCTCCAGTGTAAAGGTAGAACTGAGCTAACAAAGTTCAACTCTATCACTAAATCGATAAGTAGGACCCGCGTCAGAATAAAAAAAACAAAAACCAGCTATGTTCTTTTCTCCATGTGCTAGTGTTTCATTGTGCTGTACTTGCACGAAAGCGGTTACAGAGAACGCTCCTTATAACCATTGTTGATTATAGAAAAAGGTTAGAATGGATCGGTTGGTCCCATAGTTTTACTCATCACATTGCCTCAGAGGAGGTTTTCGAAGCAAATTGTTTTGTCAATTATGAAAGTGATACGGTTTCGCTGTTGATCTGTCGGTCGAAGTACCCTCGTTGTTCCTCACAAGATGAGAAACTAATTGGTGCATCGTTGCTACCCTTCTATTCAAACACTTTCTACCCTGAATTTGTCAATTATGAGAAACTAATTGGTGCATCGTTCCTTTTCTTAAATATAATAATCATTGTGAGTAGTTGAATGACGTGTGAAAGCTGCGTGTAGCGGACGCTGTGCCATGAGCTCGCCAAGCCAATGAGTGGCATAATGGCATTGCTACCAGGGTATACCAGAGACTCAAAGCTCTACGCCCTAACCAAGCTGTACGCGCTTGCCGAATGGTTTACTCGTTAGTTTACTCAGAGCCTCCGTTGACTTGGAGCAAGCTTACTTGTCATTGAAGAAACTAGCGGCTCAACACTACCCCGTTTCTCCATAAATGGAGCACCAGACTTGCAACATTCTCATCCCACCCACCCATCCAGCCTTTCAATTTGTGCAACCGCTGCGCTACTCGGCGATCCCGCCAGTGGCCCAGCCCCAGCGTGCCGGTGAGTTTCCGTCGAGAGAACGCACGGCAGGGCAGGCCATCTTCGCGCCAATTTTGCGTACAAAGTTTTTCTTTTTCGAACATACAAAATTATCAACTACCACTCTACCAGTGCGTTCTTTCGTTCCGGTTCCTCGGCGGTGGTGCTAACTAGCGTGACGAACCATACGCTTGCTGCTTCGTCCTCAGCAGCCGGAGAGCTCTGAGCTCTGAGGCCTCGCAGCACACGTACACGATGAGCACACCGCGTCGCGGCGTCCAGCACCACGGCGACGAGCGCACCGCGACACGAGCAGGAGCAGGCTCCCGAGACAACGACGGACAAGGCGCGGGCGACTTGAGCTTCGGGTCCATGGCGGGGCCGTGGTTCGCCTTCGCCCCGCCGCACCCTTTGGGCGCCCCAGCACGCGCCCGTGTTCGCGCAGGCACCTGTTGATCCGTTCCCTTGGAGCATGCCCGTGTCCTTCGCGAACCCATTTGATGGTCCACGTCCGTCGACACAGAACGTGCCGTGGGGACCGCCCGGCGAGGTGCCCTTTGCCAGCTTCGCAGCCGGGCCTGCGGCTCCGGAACCGGAATGGCGACACGGGCTACCGGATGTGTTCGCTGGCAGCGGCCGCCGTTCTGTCCCCGCGGTGGTGCCGCCGGACCTCGACGCGGACGGCGGCGCGTCGTGCCTGCCGCTCGCGAGGCAGGCCGGGCTGCGGGCGGCGGGCGAACGCAACTTCATCGTCTCGCCGCTGTCGTTCCACGCGGCGCTCGCGCTGGTGGCCGCGGGCGCGCGGGGCGAGACGCAGCGGGAGCTCCTGGGCTTCCTGGGCTCCGATTCGCTCGACGAGCTGCAGCGCGCCGCGGCGACCGCGCTGGTCGCCAGGCTCCGCGACCTCCCGCAGACGTCCTTCGCCTGCGGCGGCGTCTGGGTGGACCGGGGCCGGGCGCTCACGTCGGAGTTCAGGGACGCCGCCACGTCGCGCTACGCGGCGGTCGCGGAGTCCGTCGACTTCGCCTCGGAGCCCGAGGCGGCGAGGCGGCGAGTCAACGCGTTCGTGAGCGAAGCAACGAAAGGGCTCATCGACGACGTCCTGCCTCCCGGCTCCGTCGACTCGTTCACGGTGCTCGTCCTCGCCAACGCTATCTACTTCAAGGGGACGTGGGCTCGGCCGTTCGATCGGTTCAGGAACTTCACCGCGCCGTTTCATCTTCCCGACGGCGCCACCGTGCGCGCGCCGTTCATGACCACGAGCCTTTTCAAGGAGCAGCAGGTCGCCGTGTTCCCCGGCTTCAAGGCGCTCAAGCTGCCCTACAAGAACGACGGCGGCGCGCGGCATGCCGCGTTCTACATGCTTCTACTCCTACCCGACGGTGAGGCTCTTAAGATCAGTGATCTGTACGATAAGGCCGTCTCGACGCCGGGGTTCATCAGGAGGCACACGCCGGTGGACGAGGTCCCCGTCGGGCGGTTCATGGTGCCAAAGTTCAAGTTCACGTTCGAGTTTGAGGCATCCGGCGATATCCAGAAGCTGGGAGTCAACCGAGCCTTCGGCGGGGGCGACTTCTCCGGCATGGTGTCCGGTGGAAACGGGCTCTTCATCTCAGGAGTGTACCACAAGGCCACCGTAGAGGTGGACGAGGTCGGCACCGTGGCCGCCGCGGCCACGGCCGTGTGCATACAACAGTGTGCAAGGATGGGTCCACCGCCGGTAGATTTCGTAGCGGACCGGCCCTTCTTGTTCGCCATCGTGGAGGAGAGGAGTGGCGTCCTGCTGTTCCTTGGGCATGTGGTGAACCCTCTGGTTGGATGATGATGCTCAAGCCTGAAGGAAGAGAGAACTCATTAGTACTACATGACTTTGTGCAGGAACAACAGAATAAAAGAGACTGTATCTTTGTATGTGCCATGTAATCTCAAGAATTTGCGCGTGTGCTATGTTTGTATAACGAAAACTTTTGAATAAACTGAAATTTATACCACTCGCCACAATATTGAATCGTTCATCTGCAGGCAGTCGGCAATTTGATTGTTCGACAAAAGAAAAAAAACACTTCATAGAACTGAACACAATGAAACCTTCAACAAGAGAAGTACTGTTGGCTGATTTGTTGCGAGAGAAAAATATGTACACAATTCTGCTACAGTTCCATGGTACAACTGTGTTTACAACTTCCATGAACTGTCAGTGGTTCACTAGTTCAAAACCCATGTTTACAACTCTACAAACCACATAGTAACATTGTGAAAAATATGTCAAAACACCGGCAGGCAAAGGCATCACCAGCCACCAGGTCACACAACAAAGTTTGTCAGATAACATACATTCATATCAGTTAAGATCAAGGCTCATCCATCGTCTGAACTGGGGGTGGAGTCACATTAGGAGCCGATGAGGACCCACTGCCTGTTCTCTCACGGATCTCCCTGTACTCCTGGCATATAGCACACAAGTGACAGAATAAGTGTGTCGTCAAATCGCCACAGGGTGCTTCCTGCATAGGAAAAACATTCCAGGGTGAGAAAAAAAATATTAAACCCACAAAACATCATCAGAGACCAAAAAAATCACACTAATTGTAATTTTGTTTTGAAGAAACACACCAATGGTAAATGACAGAAGAATATTAAAACTCCGAAAATATTTGTTGAGGTGTATCAGAAATCACAATGATCTACAGTTGAAACCCCAAATATGACTAATTTCTAGAGGTAGTTAACCACGTTTTGTACGAATTCATCGTATTTATAGCAAATGCCCATGCAAAACTTCCAAACCATCCAGTTACAAAGACAAATAACAATGGTACAAGTGCGTGGAGAAGCCGGAGGTCGAATTATACCAAATGGAGCCTAAGCATGCACTGTTTGTTTTGGTACCAAGAGCCACCGTATCATTGACAGTGACTTTGTGCAATGCAATTGCAAACACAACAGCTGTAAAGGGATACGAGAACATGTCCCTAATAATTCTATTTAAACAGCTTTATCATCTATTTTATAGGGATAGAAAAGGCAATCAACTATATCGCAGAGCTCACTATTAGAAATAGTGGAGGATGTTGCCCTAATGCCCTGTATGAAGCCCGAGTATGTCTCTAGTATATTTAAACTAAAAAAAAACAGGTATGCAGCACTGCTCATTTGCTCCCAATAGCCAAATTACAGTAGTTGAGAAAAATCTGCATGATGTTAAGAAAATTGCCTCTGATTGCCAATTTGCAGGGGAAGAAAAATGCCAATATAACAACCGCAGCAGTTCAAACCACATACCGGAAGATTGTACTTTGTTCTTAGTGCACTGCGGTATCCGCAAGCATAACAAGCAACGGCAGATCCTGGAACTGCTAATACTAGACCTCCAGTAAATACACAGCATAGACTTGTGAGAAGGCCCCACAACATGCAATGTGTAGTGCATGATCCAGCAAGAGTTCCAGATCCCAAGAATTGTGCATTCTTTCCAAAAAGAAAACAGGGGCAAGTCGCGCCAATACAACCTAGAAAAATGGCCAGAAAATCTTGTTATGCAGGTAAATGGGATTTTTCAGTATTACATGATTATGCAATAGATGGTGACACCTCCAAACTGGATTGAATAAATATACAATACCCAATAGATAGGTAAAAGAGGTTTTATTCAAGCACAATTCCATCTTATTAACATCTTGTTTGGTTGGTCCTAGTCACCATGGCTACATTTTGTTGTAGCCTTCTCAGTTGAGCAAATTTATATACTACTGATAAACAAAGCATTAGAAAATAATTAGGAATGAGAATTTTATCCAAACTTCCTATTTTATGATATGCTGAGGCTTAAAGCTACATATTTTTTTCTTATGAAATATCGCAGAAGAAACCTAGCTATTTTTACTTATTACATGTAAATCCAGACAGCTACATATTAGGAAACACTTCATACTATTATTTCAAATGACAACTCAAAGCAGCAACAAACATGACAATACCAAATATTAACTTGCTTTGTTGAAACAGTGTAAGATCTATATCAACCCAATCCTACAGTATTTTGTTGAACTTGAAAAAGAAAATCAAATTCAGCTGAATATGATCATGCAGATGGTAGCTAACTGCATTATTCACAATGAGAAGTAGTTCCGACCTTTCCAATATTTTACTACCCATAAATGGGAGGGCAACATTAGGTTATTGATAGCTCCCTAGAAACAAGAACACAAATAGGTATTCTCCACTATCACAACCCATTCATTCACTCATTCTCACATGTTTACGATGTTTGCAATACTAATAAGGAAAAGAGCAGTAGTAGGACTGCTTTCATATTGCACTACCAGAATAAGAATCTATGGAACCTTACTGTATTACTTCCCTAAAAAAACAGCTAGCTCATAGTGATATGTGTGCAGTGCGCTGGATGAGTAATGAATTGAACAGATTGAACACATCACATGTATGTCAAGTAACATGCAGAGATATTGCTATTTATCTACAAGAACTCAGCCTAAAAATCCACCACCAAGCAATACTAGTAAGGAAAACAGGCAAGAAGGGTTACAGATTAATAAGGAAGATTATCCTAATATATCATAGCTCAATTCAAATATTTCTCTCTTAAACACATATTCATCATTATTACACTACATAAACACAAGAACATGCTACATTTGGTATGTAGAGAAAAGAAAAGCATTACATTTTAGTGTTTACTTACTATATACAACCTAACATGCAACCAAATAGCACCTTTTATATTTTCTTCTGTAAATCAAGGATCACAGATTAGAAAGTGGCATACAGCTCTGGGGGTCATCAAAACAGGCACAGATGCCAGATGACCATTGTGTCGGATCCCGGTTTAGTTTATGGTGCGCAGCATGGTTCTCTTCCACAGCAGGGACACAATCCTCTTCAGTATCTAGGCTGTATAAGGGAATATATTGTGGAGGAACATAGCTTCCTTTTCCAGCCATCCCTGTGAGAAAAAAAAAGAGAAGGGTTGGTCTCATGAAAAAACATAAAGGCTTCAGATTGCACGCATATGATTGTATACCACAACGACAACAGGAAACTGGTATGTCCCAGAAAATAAAGTAAACATATTGTCTACACGAGGGCAACTGTTGTTTTTGCTTTCTGATCTATATATATTCGAACTATTTCTGATAAATTAGAAGATGGGATACCCAGAATTTAACTCCCAATTCTCCGGAACTGATTCAGTTTGACAAGTTACCTGGGTCAGGCGCGGCGGAGAGGGCGGCACGGATGGAGACAGAGGCGAATCAGGCCATGGAGAGGGGTGATGGCAGCCTACTGCACGCAGGCGGAGAGAGGCGAATGAGAGGAGCAAATTTTTTTCAACTCCCCACGTAGGTGAAAATCCTTCAAATTCTGGCGTGGAGCTTAGCCGGCAAAAATACGTTCTGCCAAACAGACCCTAGTTACACGATCCAACAGACAGGGCAATGAAATCAAACAAATAAAATAATTAGAAATTATAGATGTAAAATCAAACAGACGCTAGTTTCATGATCCAACAGACAGAGCAATGAAATCAAACAAAGAACTGAGTTAGAAATTACAGGTGTAAAATCATAAATCAATAACTTTAAGAGATGGTTTGGACATGTCCAACGGAGACCTCTAGAGGCACCGGTGCGTAGTGGAATCCTAAGCCAGGATAGTAACGTGAAGAGAGGAAGAGGAAGACCGAAGTTGACTTGGGTAGAGGCAATAAAAGGAGACTTGAAAGGATGAATATACCCAAAGACTTAGCCTTAGATAGGAGTCCTTGGAAAACAGCTATTCACGTGTCTGAACCTTGATTGCTTCTGCTGGGTTTCAACTCTAGCCTACCCCCAATTTGTTTGGGCGTAAAGGCTTTGTTGGTGTTGTTGTAATAACTTTAAGAGATAATTCAATCCCAGCTATTTAGAGACAGAACAAATGCTATTACAGGAGATAATTAAAATAATAAACACAATACAAGAGTACGGAAACGGGAGATTGGCATGTGATGTATAGCTCACCAACCAAAAAAGATGGTAGCCCTTCAAGCTAGGACACCAAATTTGCTTGCTTGCGCCAACCCGCAGCTTCGTCTTCCCCAATCCCCGCCCTAAACGTTCGCCCCCAACGAATGCTTCGCCCTGCACATTCAGCGCATGCGTGGGCCGAGCCGGATTGCGGTCGGCAAGGAGTCAGACGATAGCATGAGAGATCTGGGGAAAACACGAACATCGGAGTGACGCAGCACAGAGACGGCGGATCCAGAGAGGGAGGATGGACAGCAAATGAAATGACTGGGAGGCTGGCTCTGAGCCACGCGCCGTACCTGCTCTACGCCTCGGCAGGAATTCCTCGCGAGTCGCGGCGGACGGAAAGGGCGGAGGCTGTCCCGCGTCCAAACTGCAAAAGCGGCTTCCTTCAGCTGGGCAGGGAGAAAGAATGAAGACACGCGCAGGAGTCAGAGGGTGACGACGAGACAAGCTGGCTTCTAGAAAGTCAGCTTTGAGATTCGTGCAAGTCCTTCATCCACAAAGGCATCATGGAATTATGGAACAAGGAGCTTTGTTCTACGAAATCTAGGGCTCACGACTTTCATAAAGGGGCTAAAGGGGCCGTTTGGATCCTTTTATTTTAGAGAATTAGAATCTATTCAATAAATTAGGTTATTCCTTTGAAATTTGATATTCCATAATTTTCCTAAGTTCACATATCATAGGGCGAGAGATGTAATTTGATTATATGGATCACCATGCTATGTTTCTGCTCCCCAACTTATAGCATGGTCTTCAAATCGTTTTCATATAGTAGAAATGCAACATAGAAGTATCTCCCTTGTACGACTAATAATAATATATAAATATATTACATATACAACCATATTAGCTTAATTAATTTGTGCCTAAATTATAATTATTAAAATAAATTCAATTCCAAGAAACGAAGAATATATATTTAAAAAATAGCAAAGGATCTGTTCCTACTAAAAGATCATCCATCATTGGAATTTGGAAACGGGAAATCAATGGAAGTTTGCTTAAACCAAAGACAACAGCACAAGCCTTGACAAGGTTCAAACAAACAATTGCACAACAAAAAACTGTTGAAATTCCATGTGTTCATAGCACAAACTAACCACCTACCACATGTTACTGGACTAGGACCTAGGAAGACGCCAGGCTACCAGCAAACAATTGTTAGATTTACAGTGTGTACATGACAGCCCTAGACCAAAACTAGATTGGGCACAAAGAACGGACCGTCAAGTGAATCACGTAGCAAACAGAAACACAGGGCTTCCACAACTCTCAGGCCTGAGAACCTGCAGTTCCCGGAGAGACCGGTTCATGGCCATGGACCCGGAGGCGGTACATGCACGTCAGCTGTGAGCTTCCGTGATTCGAAGTGAAATCCAACCGGATCATATTGATAACGCCTACATCTGGGGCTGACACATCAAATGTCTGCACATTGTTCTTCTCCAAGTCGTACGTGAACTCTGCCAAAGCCATCTTTGCAGCATGACCGGATTGGGTCTCACCAGGCGTCTCCTCGTACCATCCAGACACCAGACAGTCTTTTGGAGCGGTAGACCTGTCATATGCCACATCCTGCATGTCATGCACTAGAGTAAGTATCCATGCTAGCTTCAGAACTAACATGTGTTGTTTTCACTGTGGTCAAATAAAGACGATAAATGCATGCACTCAATAGCTATGTAAATTTTCCTGTACAGTTTTATGTTTACCAAACTGCAGCTAAATCCCAATAAATGCTGCCAATTTAGATGATGCTTATTAGAGTTTTTCCCCTTCTCTGTCAAGATAACCAGTGAACAAGTACTAACACCTGCACTCTACCAGCTGAATGAATGGGCTCAGCATTGCCATCTTAGACGAAACAAAAAGGAAGTAATTCCTTGCATAGCTATTTACATAACGCCAATATTGTAAAGTGACAGTAACAGTTTTTCCCCCTATTTTTGAAACATGACAGTAACAATTAACAGGACACGAGAGCAAAAGTTCACTCAAAAGAAGCAACAGTCACGAGGAAACAAACCATAAAGCAACATTTGGCATACAGTCTGGAAGAGCTTGGAAGTGAATAGTGCTCAAACATCAAAATGAACAGCATAAAAAGGGGATTGTTCAAAGATAAATGAGGCTCTCTTCATATTATGACACCTTCAATACTAATCTAACAAAACAAGTTCATTTGTCACAATAGTTACAAATAAAAACTGCCAACCTAATACAAGAGTACCCAGGTTTCAAACAGTAAGTATTCAGTTAGCATATTACCGATACTAATATAAAGATCCTGATCTGGAACAATTAATGTACTACACACGTCCTCTTTACTAAATCTAGTAGCCCATTGCGAGAAGTAATTGGAATTATCAAAACTGAGATTGACAACAAGGAAAAAACAAGTTCAGTAGTAATACTATTTCATAATTTTCTCAACAGAAAAAGAAAAGTGGCAATGCAATTCACTTCAAGTCAGACAAATGACTCCCAGAGGTGACAAACCAATTTCCCATTTCTCAATTATTCAATAAAATGCATTGGACTAGATCTTGATCAGTATCAAAATTCAAAAATATTTATAAATGAGAATAGCAAGTATTGTTTACCAAGCTGAAAAGGAAAGCAAGCAAAGCAAGCCAATTCAAGAACACACCACAACTTCATATTAATACATACATGATTTGAAAGAGTCAGTCTTGTTCAGTTTTCAGTAAGGATACAACCAGAAAGAAAATTTCCTAGCACCAGCATTGATTGCAAAAATAAGATTCAGGCCTTTCTTGCCACACTTGAAACAAGCATCAGGCTTGTTCCCCTGCCCCTGACGAGGCAGAACCTGCTGTCCCTGAGGCTGTTGTTGCACCTGCTGAGTAGGTGCACGGTATTGAGTGGGAGGTGCCTGGTAGGTCTACTAAGGCTGACAGAACGACTGCCCACCCGAAGACTGATAGGGCACCCGCCTGACAACCTATACTTTCTGAGCCTAGGGGTGACTAGAACACCCAGTAATCACCCGCTTGGGCTTCCACTCCGCCTGAGAGTCACGCTAAAGCTCCTCCATGGCAATAACAACATTCATCATAACACCAAAAGTCTGGTAGTTCCCTGTGTACAGCTCCTTCTGCAGACTACAAGAGAGGCCACAATAGAATTGGTCCCTCTTCTTCTCATCAGTATCGACGTGGGTCCCAGCATACTGTGTCAGATGGTTGAACTTGTTCACATAATCCATCACAGACATGCTCCCTTGCTTCAGGTCCAGAAACTCAGTCAACTTCCTGTTCAACACACCAGTAGGAATGTAGTACTCTCTGAAAGCAGCGGTAAACTCCTACCAAGTCACACGGTGGTCCACCCGCTGCTTGGCATTGAATGTGTCCCACCATGCACTGGCAGAACCCAAGAGCTACTGCGCTGCAAAGCATACCTTCTGCTCCTCGGTCACAGTGAGCGCCTAAAACTTTTGCTCCAGAATACGAAGCCAATGCTCCACATCCAGAGGCTCAGCAGTCGGCGTGAACGTGGGTGGGTGCGTCTTCAAGAAATCCTGGTAAGAATAGGGCCACTCGGGACCACGGGCACCACCCCTGTTCCTGCCATTGCCTCCGTGGCCTCCATGGGCAAAGCCACCAATCGCCTAGGCTAGCATCTCCAAGGCATGGGCTGACTCACGCTGAGCAGTCAGCATCTCCACCATCATCTCCGCATGGGTCATCGGAGGTGGTGGTGGTGGAGCAGGAGGGGCCAGAAGTGGGGCCTCATGGCTCTCCCCATTGCTGTTCTCATTGCCACGACCACTTTCACCATGGCCTTCACCAAGTCCACGGCCTGCCCCAACACTGGTGCTCCCGTGACCAAACCTCAGGTTCATCTAAAAACAGATAGGATCCAACCATTAAGATCAACCCTCTAGATTACGAACCAGAGACTTGAGAAATGATAAGGTTTTTATTGAAGCATTCTTTTATGTTATCCTATCAATTCACTAATCCAAATTATACGTGTGGGGAAGTTTAGTTTAAGCAAGATTCTCTTTTCATGATGCATGCATCGGCCTACCCGTTCACTCAAGCCGGAATATAGCGACATTCACATAATTTTTTGGCACATCGCACACTCACTTTCCGCTTGCTAAATGATTCTTATGCAGCGCAAGTTAGTGTACCTATAGAAACTTGATTAGATAAAACTAGTGCCACTATCCTAGATAGACCATATTGCTAGGGCTTCTACTTATTTACATAATTTTATCGCATCCTACTTTTCGCAGCTTTTGTTGGTCAAATTTTAGGTTTTGAAAAGAGTTATGAAACTCGTAGACTCATTATTGGCTCTGGTACCACCTGTGGCAGAACCACCCAAAATAGCACGCTTTCGGAGGCGCTCGTCATCCACCAGACACTAAGCACCCCAAAAGTAAGCTACATCGAACGGTTCCATCGAGCACACCCCAATGGAGAACTCGAACAATCCACGTTTTTCCTCCAGGATCCAATAATGAGAACGAGTTTATAATATTTAGTCCATTTCATACAACTAGAGTTCTTAGAAATACATTATTACAATACCAAGTTCAGTGCGAATTTAAAACAAATTGGAATTACAATAAACATCTAACGATAAGATACAAGGATCCGTCTATTCCCACCGTAAGAGTCCTCCACTCAACACTACTCCTCAAGATGCACTCGCAATGTGGGGGAAAATAAACCCTGAGTACACAATATACTACATAATACTTACGACTAGTGGGAATACTTCCCGACTCAAAGGATATGATAAGCTTTATGGTTTGTTTGGGTTTCCTTTTTGCAAAAAGCCTTACTAGTAGTGAATTCTTATGGATGTTCTTATTAGTAGTCATGATTAGTTCATTTATCTAGCCATTCTATGTAAGCACATGTTCTACTTTCAAGCAAGAGTTGAGCAATCAGATCCATTTCACCATCTTTCATCTTCCAGTTCGTACTATGGTGCTAGATCGTAGACAAGTCGTACCGTATTACACGGTGATTCATGAATCAATGTAGCCCAACTAGGTACCATGAAACACATGCCCCGCTTGTACCCCAGGCACAAGCAAGACCAACCCACCACTCTCCTATCAAGGGGTCTAGGTACCCATCCAAACTTAGACTCCAAGCCCCCACACCTGAGTCCCAGACTCAGTGTGGTGCTTAGACCACCACCATCCCCGCCTCCAATCAGTCGGTCCAGAAAGAGCCAAAACCCACGACAAGAGAGCAACGAGTCTTCTCACTCCCATAAGCAAGTATGTGCTCAGGATAATAAGTCTATGACCTAACTAGAATCTAATGCAACGGCCGGTCCTTAACCGACACGGACAGGGAAAACAGTGTAACCAAGCTATGCTCCATTGGCCGCGGGACACAACCTATTACACCCACCAATACCCGTACCATATCCCTACCCGATCTCCATTTTTCCTTTCACCATTTTATTATGAGGGTGATAATAATAATCACCTATTGCGAGTAACGACAGGTTACTCACGCTACCGATAGCCTAAGCATAGCAGCTACTCGACCTATACTAGTAGGACTCATAGGTAGGTTTATCTATGCATGTAGTTTCAATATAAATCCTGTAACATAAATGCACATCACACACACACACACATATATATATATATATATATATATTCATGATCATTTAAAATAAGGATTATGCATCTGAGCTTGCCTTGGGCGGGTAGGGTGTCATTTCGGTCGGGTCAGGTGGTGGCTCCGGACCTCCTCTCCTTGCGAGGATCTCCTCGTACTCCTCGATCACCTCCTCGAACTCGTGGTCTCCGATGGTCACGATCTCCTTAACTCGTTCTCTACATGCATGCGATGATGATGCAACACTTAGTATTACGACAACAAAGAACTCTTAAAATAACAATACATCTACCAAGCTACTAAGCAAACTCTAATGACTAAGATACTAAGCTAGCTATCATTTTCATCAAACAAGGTATTGGGTTCAACTAACAACCTTTAACTTAGCAACTAAAGATATATCCTTACTTCCACTAATGATTTAATGTATATTGAAACAAAGAGCATTTAACTACCCTTATGTTAAGTCTATTCTAAAGCTACAAAAATTACAAAGAGCACATAATAATACCATGAAGCTCTCAGTAAAATTTTTTCAAAGCTAAAGCTATCATCATTTTGCCACAAAAATTCCTACAATATTTAACCTAATAATACTAAGCACTCTCAAATGATTTAATAGCTCCTCGAGTCAACACATATAAGCATGAACTAAATACACCAACAGATATAGCACAAATTTAGGAACCTAACAAAATTGGTTTCAAAATTTTGGATACCTACATGATTTTATATGATTTACCAAAGTTCATTTCGAAATACACAATGAAAAGCTATTTCTATTCTTTATGAAAAAGCTAAATTGATTTCGGCCCACGCGTGGAGGCGGCCCGCGGCGAGGAAGCCAACGCGTGTTGGCACTCTTGCAAAAACGCCCCTAGACTATGAACAAAATAACCTGCAGTCCATGTTATTATTTCTCTGAGACAAATGACTTTGCAACGAAACCCTCGGATCTTTCTCCTTTTGACAACGACAAGGCCCTCGGCCACCCCTGCGTGCGCTGGCGCGGTGGGCACGACAATGGATGGTGATGCCAGCCAACTAAGGCACGCAACGACCCCGCTAGCGGGCCGACCTGCATCTACGGTCCTAGCGCCTACACTAGATGAAGTTACGGGAGCAGCGAAGCTTGCGGGAGCGGTGGCCATGGCGAGCGGCCACGTGCGACACTGGTGCGGCCGTACCGGCCATCCTAGACCACCGCGTAGCTATTGGCTAGCACGTGAGCAACCCCACCTTACACTGGTCACAGCTGTAGTGATGGTTGAGGGTACGATCAGCGGATAAGGGCTGGCCGCGCACAACCAGAGGGTTGCGGCGGCGCTCCAAGATGGCACAGCCACGTCAGCAGCTACGGCGAGGCAGTAGAGGTGCAAGCGAGGTGCGCATGGTGAAGTGGAGGTGGAGGCAAAGCTCGTGAGGTAGATGGATTGGCGTGGAGTGGTGCGGTGGGTGACTGCCCTTGTCCACAGCCGAGTCCGACCTTAATGGCACGACAGAGGGATACTCCAAAATTGGAGATCGGCGTGACACGAGTTAAGGCGGGGTAAGGTCAGGCGGCTAGATGACTCACAGGCAGAGCAACAGAGGCAGTGAATCGACATGAGGTGACATGTATCTACCGAATTTAAGAAAGCGGCTTCGCCGGCCATGGCGACAGGGAAGAAAAAGCCAATGAGGGGGAAGATGTAGGTCCAGCTCGGTCCGTCCTTGCCTTTACGAGGTGCGGTTGACGCTACCAGGGCGACACGTGCACAGGAGCCAAAGCCAAAATGTGTGCGTGCAGGCGGTGGGGTAGCGTGGCATGCGCGACCGCAGCACCATTAATGGCATGGCGACGGCGCTAGACAGCAAGGGGAAGCCCATGTGCTCGGAGACATGACGGGCAGTAGCGTCACGACGCGAGACAGTGAGGGCAGCAGCAGCAGCAACACAGCGCGGTGACGTGACGATAGCGGCTGCGGCTGCGCTGTGACGCGGCACGGAGGGCAGCAGTAGCGCGACCGCGGCGGCATTAAGAGCGGCAACGCGAGGCAGGGCAATGGGCACGGGATGGGGTTAGTGGACCGCTACGACCGACCTCAGCCAAGCCAAGGCGGCTCGACCGACCCAACGCGATGGCGCGGCGCGCGAGACGGTAGCGCAGCGCGGGACGGGGCAGGCGGCAGCAGCGGCGGCTCCACGCGGTGGGCCAGCGGCAGCCGAGCCCTGGCCAGTTCAGAGGCGGCCACAGCCGGCCACGCGCGACCACGGGCGCGGAGCGGGGTGGCCACGCGGTGACCGCGCCCACGACGCCAGACCGCTTGAGATAGTGACACACGAATTTTAAAGCGTTCAACACGACCAAACGGTTGCTTTAGAACATAAACCATCTTCACCATACTCAAGATGGCACATGAGGCTACCAAATCAAGCTATAACACTGCACCACTCCTTAACACAATCTCTCACAATAAATTGCTAAACATAACAATGTCTAACTGTTGGCAGACTTGAAAATTTCTAAGTTTTTGAGCTGAATTTGACTTTCATTTACGATTTCTGAGCTAGTGGAAATATTAGCTAGTAATATCATTTTTCAACCGCAAGTATTTCATTGTCATTGACAAAGTTTGTACTTCAAACTTTATTTATGTATCACATACATGTTCTATAGCATTTTTGCTTAATAAAAATTGGTTTTAAACAATAAGTGATATAACATGACTATCGAATCAACTTTCATTTCGCATTTCTGTCGATCGTTTCGAGTTACAGAAATTGATCTACACACTTTATTACATGTTTTAACACATAAACATGATGCTCATGACATGTTTTAGTAGATGATTTACGGTGTAACACCGATGGTGGTACAACTAAAAGGCTACAAGCAAGTGTTTAGTACTACACAATCTAAGGGCAGCTCCAGTGTAAAGGTAGAACTGAGCTAACAAAGTTCAACTCTATCACTAAATCGATAAGTAGGACCCGCGTCAGAATAAAAAAAACAAAAACCAGCTATGTTCTTTTCTCCATGTGCTAGTGTTTCATTGTGCTGTACTTGCACGAAAGCGGTTACAGAGAACGCTCCTTATAACCATTGTTGATTATAGAAAAAGGTTAGAATGGATCGGTTGGTCCCATAGTTTTTACTCATCACATTGCCTCAGAGGAGGTTTTCGAAGCAAATTGTTTTGTCAATTATGAAAGTGATACGGTTTCGCTGTTGATCTGTCGGTCGAAGTACCCCTCGTTGTTCCTCACAAGATGAGAAACTAATTGGTGCATCGTTGCTACCCTTCTATTCAAACACTTTCTACCCTGAATTTGTCAATTATGAGAAACTAATTGGTGCATCGTTCCTTTTCTTAAATATAATAATCATTGTGAGTAGTTGAATGACGTGTGAAAGCTGCGTGTAGCGGACGCTGTGCCATGAGCTCGCCAAGCCAATGAGTGGCATAATGGCATTGCTACCAGGGTATACCAGAGACTCAAAGCTCTACGCCCTAACCAAGCTGTACGCGCTTGCCGAATGGTTTACTCGTTAGTTTACTCAGAGCCTCCGTTGACTTGGAGCAAGCTTACTTGTCATTGAAGAAACTAGCGGCTCAACACTACCCCGTTTCTCCATAAATGGAGCACCAGACTTGCAACATTCTCATCCCACCCACCCATCCAGCCTTTCAATTTGTGCAACCGCTGCGCTACTCGGCGATCCCGCCAGTGGCCCAGCCCCAGCGTGCCGGTGAGTTTCCGTCGAGAGAACGCACGGCAGGGCAGGCCATCTTCGCGCCAATTTTGCGTACAAAGTTTTTCTTTTTCGAACATACAAAATTATCAACTACCACTCTACCAGTGCGTTCTTTCGTTCCGGTTCCTCGGCGGTGGTGCTAACTAGCGTGACGAACCATACGCTTGCTGCTTCGTCCTCAGCAGCCGGAGAGCTCTGAGCTCTGAGGCCTCGCAGCACACGTACACGATGAGCACACCGCGTCGCGGCGTCCAGCACCACGGCGACGAGCGCACCGCGACACGAGCAGGAGCAGGCTCCCGAGACAACGACGGACAAGGCGCGGGCGACTTGAGCTTCGGGTCCATGGCGGGGCCGTGGTTCGCCTTCGCCCCGCCGCACCCTTGGGCGCCCCAGCACGCGCCCGTGTTCGCGCAGGCACCTGTTGATCCGTTCCCTTGGAGCATGCCCGTGTCCTTCGCGAACCCATTTGATGGTCCACGTCCGTCGACACAGAACGTGCCGTGGGGACCGCCCGGCGAGGTGCCCTTTGCCAGCTTCGCAGCCGGGCCTGCGGCTCCGGAACCGGAATGGCGACACGGGCTACCGGATGTGTTCGCTGGCAGCGGCCGCCGTTCTGTCCCCGCGGTGGTGCCGCCGGACCTCGACGCGGACGGCGGCGCGTCGTGCCTGCCGCTCGCGAGGCAGGCCGGGCTGCGGGCGGCGGGCGAACGCAACTTCATCGTCTCGCCGCTGTCGTTCCACGCGGCGCTCGCGCTGGTGGCCGCGGGCGCGCGGGGCGAGACGCAGCGGGAGCTCCTGGGCTTCCTGGGCTCCGATTCGCTCGACGAGCTGCAGCGCGCCGCGGCGACCGCGCTGGTCGCCAGGCTCCGCGACCTCCCGCAGACGTCCTTCGCCTGCGGCGTCTGGGTGGACCGGGGCCGGGCGCTCACGTCGGAGTTCAGGGACGCCGCCACGTCGCGCTACGCGGCGGTCGCGGAGTCCGTCGACTTCGCCTCGGAGCCCGAGGCGGCGAGGCGGCGAGTCAACGCGTTCGTGAGCGAAGCAACGAAAGGGCTCATCGACGACGTCCTGCCTCCCGGCTCCGTCGACTCGTTCACGGTGCTCGTCCTCGCCAACGCTATCTACTTCAAGGGACGTGGGCTCGGCCGTTCGATCGGTTCAGGAACTTCACCGCGCCGTTTCATCTTCCCGACGGCGCCACCGTGCGCGCGCCGTTCATGACCACGAGCCTTTTCAAGGAGCAGCAGGTCGCCGTGTTCCCCGGCTTCAAGGCGCTCAAGCTGCCCTACAAGAACGACGGCGGCGCGCGGCATGCCGCGTTCTACATGCTTCTACTCCTACCCGACGGTGAGGCTCTTAAGATCAGTGATCTGTACGATAAGGCCGTCTCGACGCCGGGGTTCATCAGGAGGCACACGCCGGTGGACGAGGTCCCCGTCGGGCGGTTCATGGTGCCAAAGTTCAAGTTCACGTTCGAGTTTGAGGCATCCGGCGATATCCAGAAGCTGGGGAGTCAACCGAGCCTTCGGCGGGGGCGACTTCTCCGGCATGGTGTCCGGTGGAAACGGGCTCTTCATCTCAGGAGTGTACCACAAGGCCACCGTAGAGGTGGACGAGGTCGGCACCGTGGCCGCCGCGGCCACGGCCGTGTGCATACAACAGTGTGCAAGGATGGGTCCACCGCCGGTAGATTTCGTAGCGGACCGGCCCTTCTTGTTCGCCATCGTGGAGGAGAGGAGTGGCGTCCTGCTGTTCCTTGGGCATGTGGTGAACCCTCTGGTTGGATGATGATGCTCAAGCCTGAAGGAAGAGAGAACTCATTAGTACTACATGACTTTGTGCAGGAACAACAGAATAAAAGAGACTGTATCTTTGTATGTGCCATGTAATCTCAAGAATTTGCGCGTGTGCTATGTTTGTATAACGAAAACTTTTGAATAAACTGAAATTTATACCACTCGCCACAATATTGAATCGTTCATCTGCAGGCAGTCGGCAATTTGATTGTTCGACAAAAAGAAAAAAAAAACACTTCATAGAACTGAACACAATGAAACCTTCAACAAGAGAAGTACTGTTGGCTGATTTGTTGCGAGAGAAAAATACTGTACAATTCTGCTACAGTTCCATGGTACAACTGTGTTTACAACTTCCATGAACTGTCAGTGGTTCACTAGTTCAAAACCCATGTTTACAACTCTACAAACCACATAGTAACATTGTGAAAAATATGTCAAAACACCGGCAGGCAAAGGCATCACCAGCCACCAGGTCACACAACAAAGTTTGTCAGATAACATACATTCATATCAGTTAAGATCAAGGCTCATCCATCGTCTGAACTGGGGGTGGAGTCACATTAGGAGCCGATGAGGACCCACTGCCTGTTCTCTCACGGATCTCCCTGTACTCCTGGCATATAGCACACAAGTGACAGAATAAGTGTGTCGTCAAATCGCCACAGGGTGCTTCCTGCATAGGAAAAACATTCCAGGGTGAGAAAAAAAATATTAAACCCACAAAACGTCATCAGAGACCAAAATAATCACACTAATTGTAATTTTGTTTTGAAGAAACACAGCAATGGTAAATGACAGAAGAATATTAAAACTCCGAAAATATTTGTTGAGGTGTATCAGAAATCACAATGATCTACAGTTGAAACCCCAAATATGATTAATTTCTAGAGGTAGTTAACCACGTTTTGTACGAATTCATCGTATTTATAGCAAATGCCCATGCAAAACTTCCAAACCATCCAATTACAAAGACAAATAACAATGGTACAAGTGCGGAGGTCGAATTATACCAAATGGAGCCTAAGCATGCACTGTTTGTTTTGGTACCAAGAGCCACCGTATCATTGACAGTGACTTTGTGCAATGCAATTGCAAACACAACAGCTGTAAAGGGATACGAGAACATGTCCCTAATAATTCTATTTAAACAGCTTTATCATCTATTTTATAGGGATAGAAAAGGCAATCAACTATATCGCAGAGCTCACTATTAGAAATAGTGGAGGATGTTGCCCTAATGCCCTGTATGAAGCCCTAGTATGCCTCTAGTATATTTAAACTAAAAAAAACAGGTATGCAGCACTGCTCATTTGCTCCCAATAGCCAAATTACAGTAGTTGAGAAAAAGCTGCATGATGTTAAGAAAATTGTCTCTGATTGCCAATTTGCAGGGGAAGAAAAATGCCAATATAACAACCGCAGCGGTTCAAACCACATACCGGAAGATTGTACTTTGTTCTTAGTGCACTGCGGTATCCGCAGGCATAACAAGCAACGGCAGATCCTGGAACTGCTAATACTAGACCTCCAGTAAATACACAGCATAGACTTGTGAGAAGGCCCCACAACATGCAATGTGTAGTGCATGATCCAGCAAGAGTTCCAGATCCCAAGAATTGTGCATTCTTTCCAAAAAGAAAACAGGGGCAAGTCGCACCAATACAACCTAGAAAAATGGCCAGAAAATCTTGTTATGCAGGTAAATGGGATTTTTCAGTATTACATGATTATGCAATAGATGGTGACACCTCCAAACTGGATTGAATAAATATACAATACCCAATAGATAGGTAAAAGAGGTTTTATTCAAGCACAATTCCATCTTATTAACATCTTGTTTGGTTGGTCCTAGTCACCATGGCTACATTTTGTTGTAGCCTTCTCGGTTGAGCCAAATTTATATACTACTGATAAACAAAGCATTAGAAAATAATTAGGAATGAGAATTTTATCCAAACTTCCTATTTTATGATATGCTGAGGCTTAAAGCTACATATTTTTTTCTTATGAAATATCGCAGAAGAAACCTAGCTATTTTTACTTATTACATGTAAATCCAGACAGCTACATATTAGGAAACACTTCATACTATTATTTGAATGACAACTCAAAGCAGCAACAAACATGACAATACCAAATATTAACTTGCTTTGTTGAAACAGTGTAAGATCTATATCAACCCAATCCTACAGTATTTTGTTGAACTTGAAAAAGAAAATCAAATTCAGCTGAATATGATCGTGCAGATGGTAGCTAGCTGCATTATTCACAATGAGAAGTAGTTCCGACCTTTCCAATATTTTACTACCCATAAATGGGAGGGCAACATTAGGTTATTGATAGCTCCCTAGAAACAAGAACACAAATAGGTATTCTCCACTATCACAACCCATTCATTCACTCATTCTCACATGTTTACGATGTTTGCAATACTAATAAGGAAAAGAGCAGTAGTAGGACTGCTTTCATATTGCACTACCAGAATAAGAATCTATGGAACCTTACTGTATTATTTCCCTAAAAAAACAGCTAGCTCATAGTGATATGTGTGCAGTGCGCTGGATGAGTAATGAATTGAACAGATTGAACACATCACATGTATGTCAAGTAACATGCAGAGATATTGCTATTTATCTACAAGAACTCAGCCTAAAAATCCACCACCAAGCAATACTAGTAGGAAAACAGGCAAGAAGGGTTACAGATTAATAAGGAAGATTATCCTAATATATCATAGCTCAATTCAAATATTTCTCTCTTAAACACATATTCATCATTATTACACTACATAAACACAAGAACATGCTACATTTGGTATGTAGAGAAAAGAAAAGCATTACATTTTAGTGTTTACTTACTATATACAACCTAACATGCAACCAAATAGCACCTTTTATATTTTCTTCTGTAAATCAAGGATCACAGATTAAAAAGTGGCATACAGCTCTGGGGGTCATCAAAACAGGCACAGATGGCAGATGACCATTGTGTCGGATCCCGGTTTAGTTTATGGTGCGCAGCATGGTTCTCTTCCACAGCTGGGACACAATCCTCTTCAGTATCTAGGCTGTATAAGGGAATATATTGTGGAGGAACATAGCTTCCTTTTCCAGCCATCCCTGTGAGAAAAAAAAGAGAGGGGTTGGTCTCATGAAAAAACATAAAGGCTTCAGATTGCACGCATATGATTGTATACCACAACGACAACAGGAAACTGGTATGTCCCAGAAAATAAAAGTAAACATATTGTCTACACGAGGGCAACTGTTGTTTTTGCTTTCTGATCTATATATATTCGAACTATTTCTGATAAATTAGAAGATGGGATCCCCAGAATTTAACTCCCAATTCTCCGGAACTGATTCCGTTTGACAAGTTACCTGGGTCAGGCGCGGCGGAGAGGGCGGCACGGATGGAGACAGAGGCGAATCAGGCCGTGGAGAGGGGTGATGGCAGCCTACTGCGCGCAGGCGGAGAGAGGCGAATGAGAGGAGCAAATTTTTTTCAGCTCCCCACGTAGGTGAAAATCCTTCAAATTCTTGCGTGGAGCTTAGCCGGCAAAAATACGTTCTGCCAAACAGACCCTAGTTACACGAGCCAACAGACAGGGCAATGAAATCAAACAAATAAAATAATTAGAAATTATAGATGTAAAATCAAACAGACGCTAGTTTCATGATCCAACAGACAGAGCAATGAAATCAAACAAAGAACTGAATTAGAAATTACAGGTGTAAAATCATAAATCAATAACTTTAAGAGATAATTCAATCCCAGCTATTTAGAGACAGAACAAATGCTATTACAGGAGATAATTAAAATAATAAACACAATACAAGAGTACGGAAACGGGAGATTGGCATGTGATGTGTAGCTCACCAACCAAAAAAGATGGTAGCCCTTCAAGCTAGGACCCCAAATTTGCTCGCTTGCGCCAACCCGCAGCTTCGTCTTCCCCAATCCCCGCCCTAAACGTTCGCCCCCAACGAATGCTTCGCCCTGCACATTCAGCGCATGCGTGGGCCGAGCCGGATTGCGGTCGGCAAGGAGTCAGACGATAGCATGAGAGATCTGGGAAAAGCACGAACATCGGAGTGACGCAGCACAGAGACGGCGGATCCAGAGAGGGAGGATGGACAGCAAATGAAATGACTGGGAGGCTGGCTCTGAGCCACGCGCCGTACCTGCTCTACGCCTCGGCAGGAATTCCTCGCGAGTCGCGGCGGACGGAAAGGGCGGAGGCTGTCCCGCGTCCAAACTGCAAAAGCGGCTTCCTTCAGCTGGGCAGGGAGAAAGAATGAAGACGCGCGCAGGGGTCAGGGGGTGACGACGAGACAAGCTGACTTCTAGAAAGTCAGCTTTGAGATTCGTGCAAGTCCTTCATCCACAAAGGCATCATGGAATTATGGAGCAAGGAGCTTTGTTCTACGAAATCTAGGGCTCACGACTTTCATAAAGGGGCCGTTTGATCCTTTTATTTGAGAGGAATTAGAATCTACTCGATAAATTAGGTTATTCGTTTAAAATTTGATATTTCACAATTTTTCCAAGTTCACATATCATAGGGCGAGAGATGTAATTTGATTCTATGGATCACCATGCTATGTTTCTGCTCCCCAACTTATAGCATAGTCTTCAACTCGTTTTCATATAGTAGAAATGCAACATAGAAGTATCTCCCTTGAACAACTAATAATAATATACAAATATATTATATATACAACCATATTAGCTTAATTAATTTATGCATAAATTATAATTATTAGAATGAATTCAATTACAAGGATCGAAGAATATATATTTAAAAAATAGCAAAGGATCTGTTCCTGCTACAAAGATCATCCATCATTGGAATTTGGAAACGGGAAATCAGTGGAAGTTTGCTTAAACCAAAGACAACAGCACAAGCCTTGACAAGGTTCAAACAAACAATTGCACAACAAAATACTGTTGAAATTCCATGTGTTCATAGCACAAACTAACCACCTACCACATGTTACTGGACTAGGACCTAGGAAGACGCCTGGCTACCAGCAAACAATTGTTAGATTTACAGTGTGTACATGACAGCCCTAGACCAAAACTAGATTGGGCACAAAGAACGGACCGTCAAGTGAATCACGTAGCAAACAGAAACACAGGGCTTCCACAACTCAGGCCTGAGAACCTGCAGTTCCAGGAGAAACCGGTTCATGGCCATGGACCCGGAGGCGGTACATGCACGTCAGCTGCGAGCTTCCGTGATTCGAAGTGAAATCCAACCGGATCATATTGATAACGCCTACATCTGGGGCTGACACATCAAATGTCTGCACATTGTTCTTCTCCAAGTCGTACGTGAACTCTGCCAAAGCCATCTTTGCAGCATGACCGGATTGGGTCTCACCAGGCGTCTCCTCGTACCATCCAGACACCAGACAGTCTTTTGGAGCGGTAGACCTGTCATATGCCACATCCTGCATGTCATGCACCAGAGTAAGTATCCATGCTAGCTTCAGAACTAACATGTGTTGTTTTCACTGTGGTCAAATAAAGACGATAAATGCATGCACTCAATAGCTATGTAAATTTTCCTGTACAGTTTTATGTTTACCAAACTGCAGCTAAATCCCCATAAATGCTGCCAATTTAGATGATGCTTATTAGAGTTTTTCCCCTTCTCTGTCAAGATAACCAGTGAACAAGTACTAACACCTGCACTCTACCAGCTGAATGAGTGGGCTCAGCATTGCCATCTTAGATGAAACAAAAAGGAAGTAATTCTTGCATAGCTATTTACATAATGCCAATATTGTAAAGTGACAGTAACAGTTTTTCCCCCTTTTTTTGAAACATGACAGTAACAATTAACAGGACACGAGAGCAAAAGTTCACTCAAAAGAAGCAACAGTCACGAGGAAACAAACCATAAAGCAACATTTGGCATACAGTCTGGAAGAGCTTGGAAGTGAATAGTTCTCAAACATCAAAATGAACAGCATAAAAAGGAGATTGTTCAAAGATAAATGAGGCTCTCTTCATATTATGACACCTTCAATACTAATCTAACAAAACAAGTTCATTTGTCACAATAGTTACAAATAAAAACTGCCAACCTAATACAAGAGTACCCAGGTTTCAAACAGTAAGTATTCAGTTAGCATATTACCGATACTAATATAAAGATCCTGATCTGGAACAATTAATGTACTACACACGTCCTCTTTACTAAATCTAGTAGCCCATTGCGAGAAGTAATTGGAATTATCAAAACTGAGATTGACAACAAGGAAAAAACAAGTTGAGTAGTAGTACTATTTCATAATTTTCTCAACAGAAAAAGAAACGTGGCAATGCAATTCACTTCAAGTCAGACAAATGACTCCCAGAGGTGACAAACCAATTTCCCATTTCTCAATTATTCAATAAAATGCATTGGACTAGATCTTGATCAGTATCACAATTCAAAAATATTTACAAATGAGAATGGCAAGTATTGTTTACCAAGCTGAAAAGGAAAGCAAGCAAAGCAAGCCAATTCAAGAACACACCACAACTTCATATTAATACATACATGATTTGAAAGAGTCAGTCTTGTTCAGTTTTCAGTAAGGATACAACTAGAAAGAATTTCCTAGCACCAGCATTGATTGCAAAAATAAGATTCATTCTTCCTTTACTGGCTTATGCATGTAATGATGATGCCCATAAACATGGAATAATAATTACAAGCCGATTCAAATTTAACATGAAATGCTTAGGACTGTAATCATGAAGCATAATTTGAGGGGCTTCTATCTGCAATTGAATACAATCAGACTCAATGCTACAAACATAATGCATTAAGCCCATCAAGAAACTAATCTAAACTTTTAACAAGCAGTAAGTTCAGTAACTGGTGGCGCATCCTACATTCCTACATTCGTACTTAGACAATGTCATCCACCGCTTACAATAATATTTAATATTTAATTTAAAAGACAAACGCAAGCGATAATTAAGCACATAGCCATGCAATACTAAAATGTTGGGTGGCCAAAAACCTTACCTTAGACACATGCTCAAGTGTTACTGCCTCAGGAATTATTCCAGACTTGAGCTTGATCTCAACAAACCCACTGCTACCCTGTATGGCAAAGCACTGTCCAGGCTCCCCAAAGCTCGGTTGAAGCATCTTCTCTGGCTTGGCCCCCACGTCAACTCCAGGTATCCAGGCCGTCAAACCACCACGTTTAGGCAGATAGGCCTCCGAATGCCGGACAACTCTTCCCCCACCTGAGGCCACGGCGTAGTCAACCCTGCCGATCCCATCTGCAGCATGCTTCTCAATCTCCCTCATGACGATCTCCCTGGCTAAGGCACGAACCTGGTCCAGATCAACCTCGCTCCCGGAACCCGAGCCGAGACTCCCCTTCACCTCGTCCCAGAACTTCTCAAACTCGTCCTTCCGGAGGAACTCCATCCGCTTGAGCCCGGCCAGCGCGTCGCCGAGCTCCCCGGCCCTCGCGTCGAGCCGCGTGAGTTGGCCCTCGAGCGCGAGCCGCTTCTCCTCCAGCAGAGCGAGAAGGTCGCCCCTGGCGGCGCCGACCTCGCCGTCGATCTTGCGGTCGACGGCCTCGAGCTGCACCTGGATCATCCGGAAGGTGCGGGCGAGGGAGGCCTCGACCTGATCGACGCGGGCGGCGTAGCCCTCGAGCGCGGCACGGTCGGGCGGCGGGGAGGGCGGGGGCGGGTGGGACCAGCGCCAGGCGAGGCCCCCGAGATAGAGCAGCCCGGCGAGGAGGGTCGCGTTCTTGGCGGCGATGCTGAGCACGGTCTGCCACCGCGGCCGGGGAGGGTGGGAGGTCTTTTTGCGGCGCGCGTGCGGAGCGGACGCGGCGGCGGTGGCGGCGGCGGTTGAGGAGAGGAGCGGGGGCGTAAGGGAGGCGGGGTGCGAACGGTGGTCGAGGAGGAGGACCGACCGCTTGCGCGGGGCGGCGGCGGTGGCGGCGGCTCCGGGGGCGGGGCGGGAGGCGAGGGGGATGGCGTCTAGGGTTAGTGGGGAGGAGGCGGGGCTGGTGGCCGCGGCGGCGAGGGAGGGGGACGCCATGGGACGGAGGGCGCGGCGGAGGCGGTTGGGGTTCGGGGTGGAGCCGTGGGTGGGGGGGAAATCCGAATGCGAATGCGAATGCTGGGGAAATTTGGGGTAAGCGGGCGGGGCGGGGGGAAGACGAGAGAGCGCACAGCGCACGCGCCGAAGTGAAACGGCGCGGCGCTTCTTCGGCTGCCCTGTCACGTGGTGGGGACGCTCGTTTGCCCAGATCAGATCAAGTCGGTTTTCCTGTGGATTATTCATTGTTCATTCCAGGAAACTTCCATGTGTGTAAAAAAAAAAGAAATTTCCTTGACATTACTAAACACAAATTCCTTCCTGACATTTTGGTTTCCAGTCGGACCGACCTTGTCCAAAACTTAATGAACCGAGCCGGTGTCTCGGGCACTTCAAAGTACATGGACAGAATTGGGACATTTTTATGACTTTTTTTTTTGAATTATACCAACACAGACAGCTTGTTCGCTTTTTAGTTTCAGCCAGCCCAAACCAGTCAGCCAAAAGTATTTTTCTCTCACAATAAATCAGCACCAGCCAGCCTAAACCAGCCCAGAAACCAATCAACGAAGAGGCCGAGATGCTCTAAAGCATGCGTACATTCGACCCTACATACACATCCATACAAAACCCATCACAGTGAGACACGACGTTAGCTACGAGAGAGACGAATCGAAATGCCATGATAGTTGGGAGATCAAATAGATTCTATCAAAAGCCACTATGAGATGTTTGTCGGCTTCTGGAGAGATAAATCGAATTAAGCTGATAGCATAGGGTCAAATAAAATTTCTTTACCAAACAACTATAGAGATATTTAAAAAATCCAAATACTTTTGTGAAAAAGGTATGTAATTTAAAATCTCAAAATATGATTTAATCTAGAAATTTTATAGAAAATGCTTTAGCTTGAAAAACTATAAAAACGATTTTTTTTCTAAAATAATGATTTTATATTACTATAACTTGTTTGGAATTATTTAAATCTTATATGATCTCTTTTAGTTGAGGGGACAAATTTCGCTGGAATTTGAACCACATTGCCTTCTGAGTTTGGGCGGTCGATGCTGGGCCAAATGGACATGTATATAGTTTTCTGCCCAGAAAAGGTCCTCTCATCGCCCCCAACTATGTTTGAGACATGATTTTCCTCCTCCAGCTATGAAACCATATATGTTTGTCCCTTCTTCAACTTTTAAAACATTTGTTTTTTTCAACCTGATCGCCTACGTGACGTCACGTCGGTTGCCCTATTTGATGCTACAGAGTATGTCTGTTGTAAGGGTGATAAATTGGATTGCTTTAATAATTTATAGGAGCGTCTGCCTCCGTGCTCATATAATTCGCAAAAAAATGAACTTTATAGAAAATATCCAAAAAAATTTCTTAGAAAACTATGTAATTAAACAAATATATTTTTCCTTACATCCTGCTGCCTAGTTTGGAGTTACTTAAATTTTTTACGGTCCTTTTTTGGTGTTTAATTATGCTCTCATTATCTATTACTATTAGTCAACGATCCAAACTACGTAAAAGACCAAGTGACTTCAACAACCTAAACGCACGGTCTAAAATCTAAATAGAATCAAGTATGGAGTAGTTACATGACACTTCCAGGTAGCTAAAGGACCTCGACAACTAAGTCATCGTGTCGGAGCCGGCAAAATACATGAATGACATAAGCCCGTCTAAGCTATGGTGGTGACGCTCTTGGGCATTGGCTCCCCACTAGTTACTTAGTTAAGTGGTAATCCGTGAAGTAGAGTTCTTAACCTGTAGACTTAAGCAAATCAACCTCGGTAATTCATGGAGATACCATCCACATACTCCACTAGCACATAACCAGGATTCAGTCACGAAGTATACCACCATGATTAGCACGTTTCGAGATTCAATACCATTGAAAGGTATGTACACTCAGTGGAAGTACTTGTGAAAACTAATACTCAATCCGTTCCAAATTATAAGATGTTTTTGGCTTTTCTAAATTCATGACATTTGCTACGTACTTAGATATATACTATGTCTAGATGCACAGTGAAAGCAATGTATTTAGAAAAGTCAAAACGTCTTATAATTTGGAACGGGTGGAGTATTAGATTGACAATGGAAAGTAATACATTGTTGAGTTTCCACGTGGAGCTCCTTATCCAGACTATCTAGTCTAACATACCTATGACATGATAGTGAATTTTGAGAACCCATGAGACTATCACTGATCTTATCTTCAGCATGACTGGCGACTGATCACCTTCACCATCTTAGCATGCTTGGCGTGTATGCGTCTTTAGTATGTGCAACCAGAATGCACTGATTGGGTTAGTGCTTATTTTTTAATCAACTGGTGCATTTCATCAGACTGACTAATTGTCGCAAACTAACAATAACAATATAGCCATTCGTAAGCATATACTACATAACGGTTGTCAGATGTGCATAATTTTCATTGTGCATTTCCAATCCAAACAACATGAAATAGAAAGCATCAAAAGAATAATTATGTAATCTTTTAATAATGCTAAAGCAATCGAACCAAAGGTCTAATATTCTAATTCATTAGCTTTGCCTGTATTTGGGATCACAAGGCACAACGGTGAAGTAGCATGCATGTATAACGTCGTGAGAACTCCTAAACATATGTTTTTACATGCCAAAGACCTCAAAGCTTATATAGCAAGCAAAAGACCTCAAGTGCGTTTCATTCTCGTACTGCAAATTGCCACCTATAAAGAGCGTGTCAGGTCATTGTAGGGCCTGTTTGGATCAAAGGATTTTTAAAGGAATAAATTCTAAAGGAAAGGAATCAGTTCATTGTGTTTGGAATGAAGCAATATTGAGTTCTTTCTAAAGGAAAGGAATCCATAGTAGTGCAAAACATTGGAAAGAAAACATCCACCACAACACAAGGGAAAGAATCTTTGTTCTCCCTCTCCTTATGCATGCTCATGTTCGGGAAAGAATCTTTGTTCTCCCTCTCTTGCTATGCTTGCTCATGTTCCTGTACTTTTCTAATGCAAACAGCTCAAAGTATCCATTCCTGTGTTTTGAAATCCTGTAATTCTTCACTATCATCACTATCATGTATTTTTTTTTCGTTCCTCTATTTTGTATTCCTGGGTTCCAAACAGACCCTAATGCCAATTAATATAAGAATTCTATTGCAGTGAGGCATAATGGATCCAGCGATCCACCATCAATAGAACAAGTGAGGCATCCAAATGCTTAACCTTCTGTAAGAATTACTAATCAGTTTAGGATGCCTACTCAGATTGACCCATGAGGCCAATATTGTAGCATACAAGAAACATGTGGGTTACCATATTCGAAACTACATACTTTGGGTATTCTTTCACTTGTTTTCAAATATATAAATCAAAATTAGCTTAAGAAATGGACCCATTGCAATGCAAAACATGGAAACAGCAATTGCTTCCTCTTTTAAGGGATATTAGACCTTCGTCGTCAGGTATGCTAGGCACCATCGAGTCATCCCATGTCAGGCTCATGCCTCACTAATAAAAGAAGCAGCGTTCAAAGGACATTTGATCTGAGAAACAAGAAGTGCATAGGAAAAAAAGAGCAAAATATGTTTAAATGCTTTGAAGCCATTATATTAAATTTGAAATTGACACGAGACACTTATACAACAACAACAACAACAAAGCAACTTAGTAACACAAGTATGATAGCACTTCTGTATCTGTACTAACATAAAATGGGCAAGTTATGTTGGATACCGACCACCCACACATTAAATAGGACTCGCCACCATTCAAAGTTCCAACCCTACCATGGATATGCTTAACCATCTAATGGTACACCCTCTTAATAAAATTGTTGGGAAAATAGGATTGATTGATGCAAGAACATGGAGGACACCAGCGATTTTGTGCTGCAAAGCGCTAGTGTTTTAAATCGTGTTTTAAATCTGTTTTTTTTAATACAAAAAACTGTACATGGCATGATCCCTAGACTGGCACCATGATTGATCGTGGTCACCACAATTCAGTTCCAACTGCATGTAACCGAGAACTTAGCCACATCCTGTAATTAAACAGCTTCAAAGCAACTGAATAAAACAAAAAAATCTGGATAATGCATAAGACCTATCTGACAAAAACCAACAACAACATAGCCTTTCAGTCCCAAGCAAGTTGAGGTAGGCTAAAGTTGAAACCCACCAAGAGCCCCAAGTCACGGTTCAGGCATTTCAATAGCTGCTTTCCAAATACTCCTATTCAAACATAGATCTCTAGGTATATCCCAAGCTTTCAAATCTCTTTTTATTGCCTCCCCCATGTCAATTTCGGTTTTCCTCTACCTCTCCTCATATTATTAGCTTGGCTAAAAACCACAAAAGAAAATATCATAGAACTAAGTCGGTGTTTACTTCATCAAGTTGCAGGCAGAAATCCATATGGAAGAGCAAAGAAGTTTCAAATGCATGATCTTGTGAGAGAGAGATAGCAATATCAAAGTTGAGATCTTCGTGCAACAGAACTTAGTGGTGAAGCGCATTATATTTCCGAAAAGATTGGGTACTGTAGAAGCTGGTGTTGGTGCTGAAACCATCCAACCCTTATTTTTCATTTAATAAGGAGTTAGCACTGTTGGAACCCTTATTTCATTTGGATATGTTTGAATATGTGCATGGGAACGGTCTTTCTCCCACTGGACAAGTTTTTTTAAAAAAGAAAAAGAATAAAACGTTCATTTTGGTGTCGGTGGTGTTGCTGTTGCATGTGTGGTGGCTGGTGGAGGGGCAGGACAGTGTACTCTTTTTGTACTCCCTCTGTTCATTGAAGTAAGCCAGATTCTGGCGGAGATAAGCCTTGTAAATTGGTACAGATCAGCACCATCTTAAAAGTACTTCAAATACTAATCTATTGGTGCAATTTTAGTATACTATGCATGCATATAATTTGACTAATTGTTTGTCAAAACTTGTAAGAGATTGACTTTTCCCTAGTCCCTAGTTAAAATAGGCCTGTTGAAGGACAGAGGGACTGAGCGAGTACTTGCATTGTAACTTGGAATGGTCTGGATGTTGCAAGTTCAATATTTTGAAACAAATACAAATGTGAACTTTTCTTTTTAACTTGTCTACTTGTCTCATAGTATGGAACTATCAAAGTCTACATTACAGACAGCCAATTCTATATCTACAGTCTTTCCAGCTTGTACATTTGTAAACAGAATTTTCTCTATTATTAACTCTAACTGTGTAAAGAATTCGACTCATGTTTCTCCTCAGTGTATTTTCAAGATATAACACATATTTGGCTTGCAGCTAACCTGTTGATGGTTGTCGCATTTTATATATATAGTTGGCCAAAGGTCAAATTCAAACACATATACTGAAAACGAAATAGCTGCCCAGCTAAACAATCTCTTGTAGTGTGAATACTGAAGCCAATGCTAAATTACGTATATGAAACCATCTTAGGTTAGCACAAGGTTGTCTACCGACCAAAATTTGTAACTTCTTGCAAGCAATCATATAAAGATGACAAAAAGAGCATGCAAGTGATGTTCTTACAGAAGAATATATATTTCATGGCAAGCTAGTACCTAAACTTCAGATGGAGTCTTTGCATCAATTGACAGGGCGTGCAACCCGGTCTTGAGCTCCTCCTGCAGGAGATCATAGACAGCCCTGTGCCTCTTGAGCAAGCTCTTTCCCTCAAACTCCTTGGACACCACCCTCACATTGAAATGCGTCTCCCCATTGCTCCCAGCCACCCCAGCATGGCCCTTGTGGAGGTGCGATATGTCTTCAATCTCCAACTCCACTGGAGAAAGTGCCCTCTCCAAACTCTCTCTTATCCTCTCCTTCCTCCCACCGCTCACAGCACCATTCCCTTCTGCATCAGGTGGCACTTCACCCAATTGGTAATCCTCGTCGCGTCTCTCTGCCTCCTCTGCCCTTTCCTCTTCTTGCACCCCGAAAGCTGCAAATTCAGGCTCTTTCTCGTCCACTCCACGCGGTTCAGCAGCCTTTTGCACTGATTGCTGACTTGTGGTCGTGTCACCACCGGCGATCTCAAGTGCCTTGCGCTTCATGAGGTTGAGCATGTTGAGCAGGCCGCTGTTCCTGGAGGGCGAGAGGCTCTGCCTGATCCCGAGCAGCTCGATGAACTCGACGGGCACCCTGGCCACATCCGCGGCGGGCGCGCCAGAGAGCCCCAGCACGAGCAGCGCGGCGAGGCCCTTGGTGAGCTGCGCATCGGAGTCGGCGTGGAACCTAACGCTGCGGCCGCCGCCGTCGCCCTCGTCCGGCTCGGCGTGGACCCAGACCTGTGAGACGCACCCCCGGACGCGGTTGGCATCGGTCTTGAGCGCCGGGTCCATGGGCGGCAGGCGCGCGGCGTAGGCGAGGAGCTGCTTGTACCGGGTGCGCGCGTCCGGGACGGACTGGAAGAGGCCGACGATGTCGCGGAGCGCGGGGGGCAGTTGCGCCGGGTCGACAGAGCCGGAGGGGGAGGAGGTGGTGGTGGATGGGGACGGGGAGGCGGCGGACCGGGCTGTGAGGCGCTGGAAGGAGATGAGGGAGGAGAGGGTGAGACGGTGGGGGCGGGGAAGGAAGGGCTTGGAGATACGGTTGGAAGAGGAGGAGAGGAGGCGCAGCGGGGCCCCGGCGGCGGCCGTGCTGGCGGCGGAGGCCATGGGTGGGGCGGCGAGGGAGGATTGTTCCAGTATACGGTGGTCTGGTCTCGAGAAAAAGAGAGCAAGATTTGTTTCTTCGCGAGAGAAAAGAAAAGGAAAAATTGCAGGGGGGAATGGCGGAGCCGTGCGGAGGTCAGCAAACGGGCCACGCATCTGCAGAGGCTCATGGGCCTGAATGCTTTGCTTGTAAAAATCTGCGGATACGTGGGGCACAGCATATAGCGTGTGTTTGGTTTTCTGCCGATCTCTGCATAGTCTGGTTAGAGCTTTAGCCTGCTTCAGTCTGTACTATGTTAGCCTGACTAGTCTCGGAATGTGTTTAGTTGTCTGGTTTATTTTGATACAGACATCTCATCTCTAAATTGGTAAGGTTACTCTTTGAGGCATTTCGTCAAACAAGTGGTTGGGCTAAAACAAGCCATACGTTTGATTTTGGATGACCATGAGTGCCACAATAATACAATACAATATGTTGAACATTTTTAATCATCAGAACCCTTGTAGAGGACAGGTTGGCTGTTTTGATGAGGCTGAGAAATCCAGTGCAGCCCATCGAGCAATTCTGAGTACATCCTCTGGTCTAATGGCACTCGCGTCCTCCCTTTCAGCTCCTCCAGCACCTCAAATGCCTCCTCTGTTCGTCCAGCCTGACACATCTCCTCTGGCTTCCTACCGCAATACTGCAATTTCGGATATCTGCTTTGCAACTAGACCATGCCTAACTAGGATAGGATCCATTTGGTGCGAGAATGTTTCGTATCTGCCAAGAATCGTAATCGGAGTTCAGAATAAACGTGGGGGTGATGATGCCCTTAATCAGTTCAACAGGAAAGAAACACTCTGTTGGTTGGGTAGAACTTCTCTAACATTCTGAAGGTGAACTACTCCACTGATGAGCAACCGCATGGACCTTTCTCCAAATAAATCCTTCTCGTCAATAAAAAATCCAGCATCAGAAAAACATTTAACTAAAACTTCATGAGGAAACTATCCACGGAAATTATCACAGTGCATCAGAAAGGCATTTAACTGAACCTTCATGAGGAAACCTCCATTCAAATTCCAATGTCGACTCGTCGACCACCCTACCTCTTTGCAGGGTTCAAACGCCATGAATCCGCCACACCTAGAGCCAGGCCTTCCCTGCCGCCACCACAACCTGGTCCACCTCCACCTCGACCCGTGCCACCACCACCAACGTCCACATCCACCTCTGCTGCGGCTGCCGTCACCACCACCACGCCGCTCACCTGCTCGCTCCCACGCTGCCGGCCCACCACCACGACAACCAGCTAAAAGGTCCTAATGGTTAGAGGAGAGTGAATAGCCTAATAAAAATTCTCTATAAATTACTAGAGTAAGAAATTAGTCAAATAATAAGCGAAGCTTTTTACACTGGCCCTAGTCAAGGTTGTAAGCCACCTATCCCAACAATTCTATTAGCTATGATCTTTAGGCACAATCAATTGCTAAGTCACTATAAACTAAGTTAGTGAGCTCTCAAAGACTAGACTAAATAGCGTCACTAGCCAAACTAAGCAACAATCAAGTTAGCTCTCAAAACTAATTACACTGGAGAGCTTAGCTACACTAGGATGTAAATACAAGAGAATGAATGAGATGATTATACCGCCGTGTAGAGAGTCAATGAACCAATCAATGAACACCAAGAGAATCACCGGGAGAATTCCAATCACACTTGACACAAGATTTTTCTCCCGATGTTCACGTGCTTGCCGGCACGCTAGTCCCCGTTGTGTCGACCAACACTGTGGTTCGGCGACTAATAGGTGTTGCACAAACCTAGTCCAACACTTGGGCGCCGCAAGAACCTACCCACAAGTGAGGTAACTCAATGACACGAGCAATCCACTAGAGTTACTTTTCGGCGCTCCGCTGGGGAAGGTACAAGACCCCTCACAATCACCGGGAGATGGCCACGGACAATCACCAACTCGTGCCAAAGCTCCTCTGCTGCTCCAAGCCATCTAGGTGGCGGCAACCACCAAGAGTAATAAGAAATCCATAGCCACAACGATCCCCAAGTGCCACTAGATACAATTACTCAAGCAAATACACTAGGAATCACTCCCAATCTCACTATGATGATGAATCAATAATGGAGATGAGTGGGAGGTGTTTGCTTAGGCTCACAAGGATGTATCACTGATGAATTTGTGCAAGAGAAGCCAAAGCTGAGCCACTTCTATTTATAGAGCTCCCAAGGCTCAGAGAGCCATTGGGAGCTCGGGGGCATGGCTAGACGCACTGACCGGACGATGCCCTGCATCTGATCGGTTGAGTCCGATCAGCCCTGGCCGTCCACGGGTCACCCTTTTGAACTATAGCCGCTCATCTCCAATGGTTGCCTGACAACATGCTCGAGGGTTAAGTGATGATCGGACATAGCAGATCACGACCGGATGCGCCACCACCGGGTCCGGTCACGCGCGCACCCGCGCCTACGAGCCACCAAACGGACGCGTAGTTAGATGACCGGACTCGCACCGAAGTGGAGTCCAATCATTTCTAGTAAGGGTCCAAAGAGCAAAAATCATGACCGGACGCGTCCGGTCAGTGATGACCTGACGCGCCCAGCGTTCGCTCCTTGCTCGCTCTCAAACCATGTGCCACATCACCTAGAGCACTGCACAACCGGACTCTGAGCGCCGAGTCTAGTCCTTCCTAGACGCAAGGTCCTGTCTAGAGCTAGCCACCATGGCTGAGTCAGAGCACTGACCGGACTCACCCAGGTCAGGGTCCGGTCCTCCTGTAGGCAAGGTCCGGTTCTGCACCTTCGCCTCCTTTTCTTTTTCTATCTCCTCAAACTCTTCACCCTTGCTTCCAAGTAGCTAACCACAAAGTGTATAACTTATGTGCCCATGTGTTAGCATTTTTCAAGGGTTCGTTGTTAGCACACCAGGTCCCTAAATGCATATGCATGAATCACTTCACCTAGTGGCACTCGATAACCGCTTAGCCAAAGATTTCCCCTCTTTATAGTATGGCTATCGATCCTAGACGTGATCACACTCTCTATAGTGTCTTGATCACCAAAACAAAAACTTATTTGATACCTTTGCCTTGATCAACACTTGGTTTTGGTTTTTCTCTTTCTTCTTTTCCAAGTTAGAGCACTTGATCATCTCTTTTGGTCACCACCATCACCACGACCATCATTTAGCTCCATCACTTGGTGTGTACTACCTTATCTCAATCACAACATTTAATGACAAGGGTTAGTACACTAGTTTTCATCAATTATCCAAAACCAAATTAGGGCTTTCACCAGCAGCAGCACCCAACTCTTGTGCTCTTCCCCAACACCTACCCGAGTTCGGCGCTTGGGCAGCCGAAGCTGCCCCACGCCGCCGTAAGAGAGGACTCAGAGGATTTGGATCCCGAGCCAGGGCTGTTGCACGTGAAGGAAGCAGAAGAGGAAGACGAGGAGCCGATGTCCGTGCTTACGGACGAGGGCGCCAGAGAGAGGGCGCGACGCCACCGGCGGCCCGAGGCCGGGAACGCTCCCAAATGGAGATGCGGGCAGTGACGAGACTGAGTAGCGAGCTTAGCCAAGCTTGGCTCCGAAAGAATGGCTGGTGTCTGTGTTTTTCTGGAGCCAGACTTGGGGGTGGTCGGTGACCTTGTGGAGCCTAGTTTGGGCCTCCAAACAGGCAACCAAATAGCTCGAAGGTGGCTTCTTGGAGCCTGGTTGGGAGTTAGCCACCCAACCAAATAGGCCCATAAAGTCTTCTTTCTCCTGCTCCAAAGTCTTCTTTCTCCTTCACTCTTTACTATAGTGATGAAAAAGGAGTTCCTTCGATCCGGCTCATCTTTGCCGATTCCCTGCGCCTATGGTGGCCTTCCTGTCCCTGGAGATGTGGAGAACCGGGGAGTTGAGGTACGGATGTATATACTTAGCTCTAGTATGTGTTTTTAAGAGCTATGTTAGTTTTCCTTCTGATCCATGCCTACTATGGGGTTTTCCTCATTGACAAAAAGCTCTTCAGCATGGTTGTGGTGTGGATCTTCTCCTCCCAAGGCAGATTAGGTGATGTCGATGGTTCCGGCGACAGTGTCATTGACATGCTCGGTTCTGGACCTTGGTTTCTGTTCTTCACAAGAATAATGTTTGGGTTGGATTTGTTCCCGGTGGGGTGCTCGTCGGGACTCTTTTGTTTCCTTTTAGACTCCTATGTCGGAGATGGTTGGGGTTGGGTGGCTGTCAATGTACATGTGGTGCACGATGACTATGTTATATGCATAGGGTTCAGCACCAGTGACGTTTTCTTCGACGTTTTCTTCTGCGTTGGTGTTCAAATCCTCTGTAGCTTCACTACGCTGTCTGTGCCCATATCTTAGTGGCGGCACTGGCACCATTGCCCTCAACGTGGTCGCTGGAGCCTAGAGGATTGTTTTGACCCTTCAAGGTGATTCTAATGGCCGCGGTGTCGAGTGGAATTGCCTTGTGAGGTTACTTCTCCACCTTCTCGTTTACATGGGTTGGTGTACCTTGATCCCCCTTGTGGGTTAGTTGTTTGTTGGCTGGGGTTGGCCGGTGAGGCGACCGATGTCTAATCCTAGTGAAATCGAGGTTTGGCCTGAGCATTCAGCGGATAAACTGCATGCTTTCGGTGAACTACTGATGGCCTTCTTAAAAGTTGACTCTTCGTTGATTCAAGATCCGACCATGAACTTCATCCTAGGTCTTCTTTGTTACGGGAGGTGGGGAAGATCTGGCATGCGGCAGCAATGGTCGACGATGGTCTCTGGGTGCTCCTTCAGTGGATTCATTTGTAACTTTTCTATCTTTCAGGGGTGCCCTATCAGGGGGGCTAGATGTAAAACTTCCATTTTAATGAAATCTAACCCTTTTTCTCAAAACAAAAAACTGAGGGTACATTTGGTTGCTTGTGTTTGAAAGTTCCTTGTTTGGTTTTGGTAATTGAGAGACAACCTTAGGTGGACTAATTGTGTTTAATGTGAGATACACAGGTGATTAGTCCATAGGTACATGTGTGAGAGCAACATATGCCATGGAGGTGAAAATGGCTCGGAGATGTTCCAAAGCTCACACATGTGATGAAGGAGCTCATTGCATATGAGACATGACATTGAGTCATGTGACCAAGGTGGAGAAGATCAAGACAAGACTTGGCTTGATGAACCGGTTGCAAGCGTGAATGACAAGTTGGAGGCTTGGAGCGATGGACTGCATGGCGATGAAGCTTGAGCAAGACTTGGTGCCGATGGATGAAGGCAACGGTGAAAAGCAAGTGAGGTCAAGATCGATGAACCAACAAGGTCACGTGATGATATGAAGTGGATCATATCATTTGTGATATGGTTGGTGCATGTGTTGCATCAACATTAGAGGAGATGAAATGAAATGGGCAAGGCAAAGGTATAACCTATAGGGCATTTTATTTCACCGGTCATAGGTGTGTAGAGATGTTTATGACCGGGTTTAGGATATATGGACGTACCATCAAGAGGGGCAAACTTGTTTGCATATCGGTCATCTAGTGCCACTTGAGTGATCTAACTTTGCATACATGTTAGGATTGAGTGGCGTGGTGAAAAGAGTGCTAATCCTTTGGGAAATGTTTATGAAAAGCTAACACACGTGCACGTGATGGTGAAACACTTGTGGTGTTGGCACATTTGCAAAGAAATTAAAGGAGGTGAAGAAGGGGATGTGGTGCTGCCTCTAGGGCACCGCCACCCCCTGTCCGGTGCACCGCCACCCCTAGGGTGGTGACCGGCTGACCTAGGCCGAGAGGGAGGAGTTGGGTGCTGCCCTGGGGGGCAACAACACTGCCTGTCCAGTGGCACCGCCCCAGGGCAGCACCACTACCTGTCCGGTGGCACCGCCACCCCTAGGGTGGTGCCCACCTAGCCTCGGTCTCGAGCAGCGAAGTTGAGGGTGGCACTGCCAGTGACGGTGTACACCACCATGGTGTGGGCGGTGCACCACCGGTTGCTGTCCGGTGCCACCACCGCTTTTCACCTGAGTGCAAGGAAAGAGGGCTTGGTCATCGCCGGGGCACCGCCGTGCCTAGGGCGGTGCACCGCCCTATTTTTCAGAGAGCAGCATTTTCACGGGGTTGGCCTAGGTGGTCACCGCCACCCCTAGGATGATGCCACTGCCACCCCTATTCAGTGACCAATGGCTAGTTTTTAGCCGTTGGAATTCGGCCGTTGGAAGGGGCACCGCCATGTTCGGTGCCCTCGCAGAAGAAGGGAACCTTGCGCTTCATGAGGTTGAGCATGTTTAGCAGGCCGTTGTTCCTGGAGGGCAAGAGGCTCTGCCTGATCCCAAGTAGCTCGATGAACTCGATGGGCACCCTTGCCACATCCGTGGTGGGCGTGCCAGAGAGCCCCAGAACGAGCAGCACAGCGAGGCCCTTGGTGAGCTGCGCATCGAAGTCTGCATGGAACCTGATGCTACGGCCGTCGTCGTCGCCCTCATTTGGCTCAGCATGGACCCAGACCTAGGAGACGCACCCCCGGACGCGGTTGGCATAGGTCTTGTGCGCCAGGTCCATGGGCGGCAGGCGCGCAGCGTAGGCGAGGAGCTACTTGTTCAGGGTGTGTGCGTTCGGGATGGACTGGAAGAGGCCGACGATGTTGCGAGCACGGGGGCAGCGATTCTGGGTCAAGTCCATGAGCGAGCCGGAGGGGGAGGAGGTGGTGGTGGTGGATGAGGACGGGGAGGTGGCGGACCAGGCTGTGAGGCGCTGGAAGGAGATGGGGGAGGAGAGGGTGAGGCGGTGGGGCGGGGAAGGAAGGGCCTGGAGATACGGTTGGAAATGGAGGAGAGGGGGCGCAGCGGGGCCCCAGTGGCAGAGGCCATGGGTGGGGCGGCGAGGGAGGATTGTTCCAGTATATACGGTGATCTGGTCTCGAGAAAAAGAGAACAAGATTTGGTTCTTCAGGAGAGAAGAAAAGGAAAAATCAGAGGGGGTGATGGCGGAGCCACGGAGGACTGCGGAGTGTGGAGGTCTGCAAACGACCCATGCAACTACAGAGGCTCGTGGGCCTGGGATGCTTTGCACACATCTTGAAGTTTTTGGTTTTTTAATAAGAACTCCATTAATTATGAGCATCTTTCTTCTCAAAATAATTAAGAGCATCTTACATGGTTTAGGCCTAGGGGGCCAGTGTATATATATTTGAGAGAGCCTGCTGTACTGGCATCCAATAGAGTGCAGGTGGTAGTAGTAGAGATGGTAATGGGTCCGATTCCTAATTCTCTGCGTGGAATTTCTCTATTAGAGAACGAGGATAGGACCAATTTAAAATCATCATAGGGATTGAAACAACGCAAAATTAGTCTTTGTCGAGTTTGCGGGAACAGGGATGAGGAACAATCCCCATCCCTGTTCCCCGCGTACTACCCTCACTGCACGCCTCATCCCTGTTCCCCGTGTACCCACACCGCGAACTCGCTCATACACTAAATTGGACCCTTGGCATGTTAAAATTCTACCAAAAGCTCAACACATAGCTGATAGCTTGTATAAATAAAACACTAAACTCCAAAGTAGATGTCTCTTGTAATACAAAATCTTCCTTGTTCAATTTTTATTGATTTGATACCATAAATTTATGTTTGTTCCCTAATTGTTGCATTCCATAATGGGGACGGGTTCCCGCGAGGATAAATTCCCTGCGAGGGGATGAGAGGAAAAGCTCTCCTAAAAATATCCTCGCGAGCTATCCTCCGATGAAAAATTACCCATTGACATCATGAGAAAACAGTGGAGAGGTTGTGTCGGTGCAGAAAGTGACCAACATGTAAATATTTGTAGTTTTGCCGTATGTTGTGATCGGATGTGGCCTAGCACTCAATGACACAGGGTTTATACTGGTTTAGGCAACGTGCCCTACGTCCAGTTTGAGTCGGTCGGTGACTTTATTCCTGAGCCTAGGTGCTCAAAGTTTGCTGTGGGGTTACAAACGAGAGGGAGAAAGATGGGGGGTGCAAGAGGCCTGGTCAGACTCTGGTCTAAAGGGCCGAGAGTGATGGGAGCTCCGCTGTGTGCTAAGTGTTTGAACATCTATTGTTCATTGGAATCCTTGGTCATTCGGATCGTTGGAGCGTGTTTTAGTTGTCGTCGGATTGATCCTCCTGTTGGGAGAGAGCGCATCGCCTTTTTATAGATGAAGGGGACGACCTTTACAAGTGAGTGAGAGAGAGAGAGTGAGAGTACGTATGCTACTAAGCCTTGTTGCCCACGCCGTCGGGTTCAAGATGATGGTAGGCACCCACAATACTGTTTTGTGTCAGACGCATGTGGGAGGTTTTACCGTATTCACCATATATGGCAAATGACGGCGCCCACAACACTGTCGATGCCTAGAGGCATGTGGGGGTTTTTACCATGCTCGCTAGGTATGGGAGTTGATGGCGCCCATAACACTGTAGGGAAAATCATTAGCGCCCACAACACTGCTTGGGTTCTGACATGCCTAGAAGGTTGCAGGGCACCCTTCTGACATGTCCTGTCGGTACTGTCCTGCAGGTGTACATGGTACGGTCCTTGGTTTCGTGGTTGATTTGAGCATCCTGCTTTACTTGCTTCGTCCATTTCCTGGTCCTCACCGAGCAGGCGTCCTCGGTCGGTTGGTCCTAGTCGGCTCCGACTGCGCCAGTCGGAGAAGAGCTATAAGCAGAGGTTTGGTGTATCCCTGGTCGGGAGACGCAAGTCAGAGTTAAAAGCGTTGTTGGCTAGGCCTTCCAGCGGGAGAGGCGGGTCGGTGTCAGAAGCGAGGCCTTCTAGTTGGAGAGGCGAGCTAGAGTCGGAAGCGGGCGTCGTTCCTCCTTAGCCAGGCCTTCTGGTCAGAGATTAGATCGCCCTTCTGGGCTGTTGTTAGGTTTTTGGGCCGGCCCAGAAGTTACGCGTCGTTCGCAACGTTGTCTGCTGGGCTGAGCTTTTGCTGGGAAGCAGGTCCATGAGGGACCCTAGGTTTATGAACCCGACAGGAGCCCCGGAGCCCCCAGACGATTTGGGTAGAATTGTCTGGGAGATTTTTGTCTTGCCAGCGGGTGCGCGCGAGCGCACCCGCGGGTGTAGCCCCTGAGCCCATGGGCGATTCGGGCAGAATCACCTCAGGGGTTTTTCGTGTTGCCAGCGGGAGGATTTTTGTTTCGACAGAGAGCACACCCGTGGGTGTAGCCCACGAGCCCCCGGGCGATTCGGGCAGAATCGCCGAGGGAATTTTGTCAGCGGGCGTGAGTGTGTGCACCTTGGTGGGCACAGCTTCCTCTTTCTAGGCGTCGGGCATAGCCGCGTCGAGGCATTTTGGACGTGTCGAGGGATCGGGCGTGTCGTAGTCACGGATCCAGGCATTGAGAGTAATGAGGGATCGGGTGTGTCGGAGTCACGGATCTAGGCGTCGGACGTGCCAAGGTGGTTTGGACGTGTCGAGGGATCGAGCGTGTCAGAGTCATGGATCTAGGCGCTGAGCGCAACGAGGGATCAGGCGAGTCAGAGTCACGGATCCAGGCGTCGGACGTGCCGAGGCGGTTTGGACGTGTCGAGGGATCGGGCGTGTCGGAGTCGCAGATCCAGGCGCTGAGCGCAATGAGGGATCAGGTGAGTCAGAGTCATGGATCCAGGCGTCGGACGTGTAGAGGCATTTTGGACGGGTTGAGGGATCGGGCGCATTGGAGTCGTGGATCCAGGCATTGAGCGCAACTAGGGATCGGGTGAGTCGGAGTCATGGATCTAGGCGTCGGACGTGCCGTGGCGTGTGCCAAGGCGGTTTGGACGTGTCGAGGGATCAGGCACATCGGAGTCATGGATCCAGGCGCTGAGCACAATGAGGGATCAGGAGAGTCGGAGTCACGGATCCAGGCATCGGACATGCCGAGGCGTTTGGGACGTGTCGAGGGATCGGGCGCGTCGGAGTCGCGGATCCAGGCGCTGAGCGCAACGAGGGATCGGGCAAGTTGGAGTCGTGGATCCAAGCGTCGGACGTGCCAAGGCATTTTGGACATGTCGAGGGATCGGGCGTGTCGGAGTCGCGGATCCAAGCGCTGAGCGCAACGATGTATCGGGCAAGTCAGAGTCGCGGATCTAGGCGTCGGACGTTCGAGGCGGTTTGGACGTGTCGAGGGATCGGGCGCGTCGGAGTCACGGATCCAGGCGTGGAGCGCAACGAGGGATCGAGCGAGTTGGAGTCACGGATCTAGGCGTCGGACATGCCGAGGCATTTTGGACGTGTCGAGGGATCGGGCGCGTCGGAATCATGGATCCAGGCGCTGAGCGCAACAAGGGATCGGGCGAGTCAGAGTTACGGATCTAGGCATCGGACGCGCCGAGGCACATGCCAAGGCGGTTTGGATGTGTCGAGGGATCGGGCGAGTCGGAGTCGTGGATCCAGGCGTCGTATGTGCCGAGGCAGTTTGGACGTGTTGAGGGATCGGGCGTGTCGGAGTCGTGGATCCAGGTGCTGAGCGCAACGAGGGATTGAGCGAGTTGGAGTCGTGGATCCAGGCATCGGACGTGCCATGGTGCGTGCCGAGGCGGTTTGGACGTGTCAAGGGATCAGGCGCATCGGTGTCATGGATCCAGGCGCCGGACGTGCCAAGGCGGTTTGGACGTGCTGAGCCCCCGAGCCCCATTAGGCTCGGTAGGGGTCATTTTGTCATTTGGCTTGGTAGGGGTTGTTTTGAGTTTTCGTGCGTTACCCCGTTCGTGGTTTTCACAACCGGAGGGGCTGAGCTAACGTCGCTTGCCTCGATGGCTCAAGTGACGCGCTCGGTGAGCTCGCTAATGGGCACGTTCGAGTGAAATCCGGGTCCGTTGTTCGTGATAGGGTTGGCATAGCCCTCATGTGGCATTCCACTGCTCCTTAACCCATGTCCCGGCAGATGCCTGGGTTGTTCCAGAGACCGACCCGGGTGGCCCGCTGGCCTCCCCTCGATGGAGATTCTGTGGGCATGGCTCGAGGTTAGGATTGAATAAGAAGGTTGAGATGACCCTATCTGCTTCAGGGCAAACTGGACGAGGGCCGCTCGGGGCTCATTTGCGTTTTCTCCCCTGGCTCTGTTTGATGTGGGGCGTCCTCGAGCCATTTGTGGGCTAGCCTTCAAACCCCGGTCGGTCGTTGCTCATGTTGAATGAGGCAACTGTCGCTTCGTGATGCAACACGGAGCGTTGTGATGCATTTAACTGCATATGTGATGCTTCAGATGTATGGGATGAATGAATGCTTTGTATGAATGAATGAATGACAGCAGATGAATGAATGGTCATATAAAGAAATAGTGGGGGTTGGTAATGTTACCTTGATGACTCGAGTGATGGGGTTTGAGGAGCTCCTATCGGATATGTCCGATTGGGATCCACGCTCATCGTTCGTGACGGAGTCGGCATGGCCCACATGGGGTGTCCCTCTACTCCTTATCTATCTCTCAGTGTTCACCTGAGCTGTCCGATCGACTCAGGAAGCCCGTTGGTCTCTCCTGGGCGGAGATCCCGTAGTTTGGCCTTTCCACGTCCCACCTGGGAAGGCGGAGAGCCACCTGTGCACAGTTGCGCCTTGTTTCTTATGCCCGACGTGTGGTAGTGGCAGGCCATACCCAGCCCACGTCCTGTTTGACTAGGCACCGTCTCGTCGGGCAGGGTGCGTCCCATCAGTCAGGGCATGTCTTGTCGTATCCCGTCTACACTGAATGGGGGAAGGGAGAGGGTTTTTCGGCCCAATCCCTCACATTTCCCCAACTGCTACGCCTTCTCCTTTAAATAGGGGAAGGGAGAGGGCTTTCGTTCTGTTCCTTTGCCTATTCCTCATCTGCCACCTCTTCTCCTTCTTCCTTCTCGCCAAGAGTGTTTGAGTGCCGCGGTGGTTCCTAGGAGAGAAAAGGGGAGAGCGAGGGAAAGGAGAAAACTCACAGATCCATTCGCGAATCCGAAGCGCAATGCCGAGCTAGAGGTCGTCCATTGTGAGGGAGTCGGTGCTGGCCGCCTTTGCTGAGAAGGGGGTGCTACCGCCGAAGGAGGTGGCGCACTAGAGGGCTCCTACAGGGGAGGATTTCCTATGATCTCAGGACAGCAAGGTTGTCTCCTTCCTTGCCTTCCATGAGCGTGGGTTAGGATACCCCACGCACTGGTTCCTGCGCTGGCTCCTCAATGAGTGGGGCCTGGAGCTGCAGCACCTCAATCCAACTAGGGTGTTGCACATCGCCGGATTCGTCACCGTGTGCGAGGCCTTCCTCGAGATGGAGCCGCACATAGATTTCTTCCGGTGGATGTTCTCTCGGCGAGCGTTGTCGGAGGGGAAGCCACTCAGGGTCACACCGGTGGGGGGCTTCGTGCTGCAGAAGAAACCGAGCGCGTCGGGCTCATACCCCGCGTACACCCCCTGCGATTCTAATTGGGGGTGGCATGGGGAATGGTTCTACATCAGGAACCCGGTGGAGGCTCCATTCCCGCCTTTTACCGATAGGAGGTCGGAGAGGCAGGAGAGCTGGTCATGGGGCCCCGCCAACCAGCAGAATAAGAAGCTAGAGATTATCTGGGCGGAGCTTCAGAAGCTGGTGCGGCAGGGACTCGATGAGGTGTGGGTGTTCCACACCTTCTTCCGCCATCGTGTTGCCCTGCTGGTGGAGAGGACACAGCCGATGTGGATGCACAATGGCCCGACGAACCCTAATCGTGTGTCGCCTGGAGGAGCTGCCGAACGACGAGGTCTAGAGTCGCCTCGACCGGGTGCTACAACTGAGGGCCAAAGAAACCCTTGATGGAAAGCTCGGACCTCTTCACGCCATGAAGCTGTCCAAACTGGTATGCTCCCCTCTCCTCCATGTTATTTTGCCCTTTTGCTCTCCTATATCTTGACTTCGAGTCACCCATTTCGTAGGGACTCGGAGTTTACAAGTGTCGGCCACATCTTCCAAAGGGGCCGGAGGGCGTGGCCCGGTAGGCCGCCCTGAAGGAGGTGGTAGTTGAGAGGAGGAAGAAGAAAGCCAAGAAGGCTCGACGGAAACATGAGAAGGAGATGGAGATCACCCGGCATGTGCGGGCCACAGAAAACAGGAGCGACGTCGAGTCGGAGCTCGAGTCAGAGGATCCCAAGGAGATGGGTGATGACGTGATCTCCTCCGAGGACGAGAGGGGCTGGGAGGTCATCGTGACCTCGGTGGAAAGTCACGAGCCTACGGCCGCATCCGCCGGCGGCGAGCGGGGGTGGAGAGGTGCGGTGATGTTCCCATGCCGTGGAATCACGCCACGAGCTCAGACGCCGTTGGCGAGTGGGAGGTGAAGCAGACGCGGTCACCGCGCCCTTCGGAGGCGTCGCCGGCCTCATCCCCACCTGCGTCGGGCACGGTGGGGCAGGCCAGGTGGTCAGAGGAGTGGGCTCGCACCCGCACATCATTGGGGCTGGTGCCGGCATGCAAACCACAACAGGAGGATGCTCCGCCAGCTGCACCAGTCGGCGTGCGTCGAGCTGGCGGTCGTGGCGACGCACGAGCTGAGCGGGTGCCGACCGGGTCGACTCCCCCCGATCAAAGTTAGGCTACGTGGGTCATGGCCTATGAGTGGTCCTCGCTCGGTGGGCCCATTACCAGTGGGTTGGGGCTTCAGAGCCCTGCTGCTTACGTCTCGGTATGCATTGTTTTGATTTCATAGTTTGAGTTTTCTTGGAGTGCGACTGACCTGTATTTTTTCGACAGTGGCCAGATGCTACTGGGGTTGAGCATTGCCCCGCCTCTTGTGTGGGAGGAGTGGAGGCCCACCTTGCATCGTGTCGCAACGAGCGGTGAGGAGAGCAGGGTGGCGGCGTGCGACCTTCCCTTTCGGGGGCGGCGTCCCCCGGGTCAGTTGCCAGTGCGGTGGTAGCGGCGGCGACGGTGTTGGTGGTGATCCCAGTGGTGACGGTGGAGGCCGAGGTAGAGGTGACCCTTGTGGCCCCTCCTGCCCCGGCTATGGAGAAAGAGGGGAGGGAGACCAGGCTCTTTGCCTCACTCGGCGGAGGGCCGCACGGCTCACCCTCCCGGTCAGAGCTGGAGGTGTCGAGGGGAGATGTGGCTAGGCAGGAGGTGGAAGGTCCGCTGGCGGGCTGTTAGATCGAGATAGTGGAGGTCTCCTCTGACGGCGAAGCAAGCGATGGGGTGGGGCCATCGACGCCGTCGCAGGAGCTGGTAGTGGTCCAATCATCGGCTGGGCCTTCCAGCGGGCTAGGGGCGACCGACCTGGTGTGGCCCTGCCCCGAGGACACGAGGAAGGTTCGGTTCATCCTTCAGGATGAGCAGGAGTGTCAGCTCTAGGACGTGCTGGGGGGAGAGGACTTGCAATGGAGTCCTTTCTCACCCAAACCAGGGTGAAGCTAGAGGAGGCCCTAGAGCGGGTCAAGTCCGTCCAGCAGGCGGTCACGGTCGACCTGCCCCGTGTCGTAGAGGTGAGTTTTCTATGTTCATCCTTGACTCCTTGGTCTTTCGTCGGTTGCCTTAGCACGCTTGCTTCTTGTTTTGCAGGGTCTAGAGAAGATGTCGGGCCACAAGTCTCCTTTCCTCTGGATGGAGCATGCCCGGGAGGCCAAGATGTCATGGCAGGTTGTCGGGCTCGAGCGTGAGCTGGAGTCTGCCCGCCATGAGTCCCAAGACCGGGCGGTGGAGCTGCTCGCTGTGGCAGAACCTCCTAAGAAATCAGGCCCACGTGCACCTATCGATGTCTCAACAGACCTCTGATAGCGTACACGAGTTCCCAACAACTTAATAGGTCTGTCGGGTGTCCTCGGGAAACCCGAATCATCCACGAATCTTTTCCAAACAGGATCCCAATCACAGACATTGCAGATTACAACAGTTTTCAATATATATACTAGAGATTATAAAGCGGAAGACTTATGTTTTAATATTACAAACCAGTTGTTTCAAACTTACAAAACCATAAGTGTCATACAACCATAGTAGCGGGATAATATTACATTAACATTATTTATTTCACACAAACTAGTGCCTTGCCCAAAGGCCATTCATCATTCCTCATTGTCATCGACTTCAAACACTGACATGCAGCAGGGACCAAAACAAGCCTGCTCATGCGACTCACCTACAACAAGGGTTAACAAACCCTGAGTACAAAGGTACTCAACAAGACTGACCCGACGAAAAAGGGGTGAAGGACTTTAGAGATGCAGGTGTTGGGTCTAGGTAAGGATGTAGCAAGATTTAAAAGTTCTTTGCCAAAAGCTTACTATTCTTGATCCTATTTTCGAGTTTTACCCCTAAGTACTTTAGTTCATTATCTCAAACTAAGTGTTCATATCCCATATTCCAATCCTTCTCATTCCATTCTTTTTCTCATGTTTTAGTAATTCACCAGTCCTGCATTGCTTCTGTAATGAATCGAGTCTCCATATCCGTGGAGCACCGACAATTCGAATTGATTCAAGTCCCAGCTAGGGATTCCTTATCACACAACATATGTAGAACTTAATCTTGCATATATCAACCTCACTACCGGATCCTCCCATACTAAGCCATCTCCACGCCACCCGAGAGCACAGCACGCCTCAAATCCAGCCACATTCAAGCCACGAGGGTACACGCTACTCCCGCCATCTCACCACTCCTAGTGCGTGGGCATTCGTCTTAGTATCGGATTAGCTGAAGTAGGCTTACCGGAGTATGTGACCAGTACTACAAAGTGTCTCGTTCAGAAGATCCACAATGAGTGGCCTTTAAGCGACATAGTCGACAACATTACCCAACATTCAAGATAAGCCACCCAACTAGTCTCTAGTTCATTCTATCTTCTTTCTTTCTTTCTTTGGCCAGTATGCCATCTTTGATTGTATCGAAACTTTTACTTTGGAAACCTACCATAAAGCATACTAAGCAATTCTACGCCTTTGTAAATGAAATCATCTTCAAGGATGGTAAACAATTAACAAGGTAGGCAATGCATTAAGTAAGTAACATTTAAATAAATCAACTTAATGCAATAAGTAACATAGGTAATAAACTTTTCAAAGTAAACAAGGTAATGGTTTAATGCATAAACCAGGGCTTGCCTTCGTTGACGATCTCGGGTTCCAGATCAGTACCACAATTATCGAATCCCGTGACAACCGGGAATTCTTCCACAACTTGCTCAACTAGAATTGTTTCACTCTCGGATTCTACACGAAATAACAACATATGCTTCAATATGATGATAATGTAAACATGATGCTTTCATGGTACATGAAATGTAATAACACCTTGAATACAACTTTCCTTCGCGATACAGTTGTAAGTCAACAAAACTAATTGACACTAACATCTAGGGTTTATGACCTAAGCGACTTGACCAAATTGATCTTGAAACCCTACTGGTCACAAAACATGACCCAAACAAGATCAAACCCTAACCCTAACACTTAGGGTTTGCTTTTATTCATTTTTGAATTAATTTGGAAATAAGCCCAAAAATAAACTTGTTCCAAATGACCTCAAAATTTTATGTAAGCTTCCTCATAACAAATTAGTGTGCCAAAATAAATTTCATAATTTTTGGAGCTATACAGTGACCTACAAAAATTATGGAAATTACATTTATCAATTAATTGACTGAATTTTTGAACATAAAAAAATTATTCAAATTTCAAGTTTCAAATTTTTAAACCATAATAGAGCATGTGCAGAAGCTACACACAAATTTTCAGAATTTTTGGAGCTGTAATTAATTTCCTATAAATTTTCAAAGTTACTGCACTATTCAAAATCCAGAAATAACAAAATTCCACTATTCTCTCTCTCTCTTTCACTGACAGCCAGGCCCCGCTCGTCAGTGACACAGACACAGAACACGGCAGCGCTGCCATCACTGGTCCGCCAAAACGCGCTGACGGCGACGCTCTGGCGAGGCAGACCGCACCTACATGATCTACAACGTCCCATGAATCTTTCCCAGCCCTCAAAACGGCAGTAGGCGTACCGGAGGGAGCTCCACGCCGGCCATGGCGGCGCGGGCACGATGGCGCACGACACAATCCCGACCACGGTGCGATAGAGGCTAAAGTAGAGCGAGCATCACGCTCAGGAGCTCACCACGATCACGCCGGTGTGCTTGGTGAATACGGAGACGGGCTGGAACGTCCTGGCCACGGCGAGGTCGATAGTGGCGGAGCTCCGACCGGTCTCGGGGAAGAACGCGTTGCGCCAAGCGATTCCGGCCAACACCAGCGACGCGAGCAAGTCGAAGAGGAGCGCAAGGTCGAGGCGATCGCGTTGGTGTAGCTGGGCACGACGGACGTGGTTTGACGGTGGCTACGACGAGCGGCGGAGCTGTTCGGTGGCGGAAGCGAGCGAGAGGGAAAACGGAGAGCGACGGCGGTGTTCCCTATTTATAGCCGGAAGAACGCGCCCGTCGACAACCTTTACGCACGAGCTCGCCACGGAGCTTGCTACGTGTCACCGTCGAGAAAGCAATAAAAATGATCAAATGGCGGCAATAAGTGTCGCCCGGCGGCAAAGCGAGGAGGTGGCGCTCATTGGTTTTGATTTTTGAAGTATTTACAGAATTGCCACTACGTTAATTTTGCAAATTACTCACAAATTTTCTAAAGAAGTTGAAAATCTCCTAAAATGAAAGTTGCTTAACTTTTCAAACTCTACAACTTTGTTTCAAGGAATATTTTCAAATTCTGCCTCCATTTTAAAATTTGAATTTGGGGTGCATTTGAGTATTTGAATCATTTCAAAATTACTCCAAATTTTATATGTAAACTTTCAAAACTTTGAATACCAAAGTTGATCCTTATAAAATAAGCTTCAACTTTGCTTTTTGTCACAACCCCAAATTCCAAATGGATTTTGAAATAGACAAAAGGGGCAAAAAGGACTTTTATAATTGGAATTTGAATTCAAATTTGATTTGTTTACCTTTTGACTTAACTTTGATTTTTGACCAGTAACATGGCCCATTAGGGTTATTTGAGTCAATTAACACATGGTCTCACATGATCACATGAATTTTGACTCTTGTGGTCATGATTTTCATTCAGAGTTTTGAATCACATTGTATCACATAAAATAACAACTTATGAAATAAAGCTTATTTAGTGAATGCATTCAAATTTTTCTACTTTATGAATGATTTGCAATGCATATGATGACATGTCAAATTTTAATGATAGGTCAAAACACCAGAGGTGTTACAACGGTGGAGCGGGCGGCCACCATCGAGCGGGGGCTTGAGGCGGCGAAGGTCCGGCAGGTGGAGATCGAGGTGGCGCTGCAGAAGTCGCTGGCCGAGACTGAGGTGGCGCTTCAAAGTACCTTGGGGACCCTAGAGATAGAGAGGAAGGCCCTAGAGTCGGAGCAGAATGCCCGGTCGGAGGTCGACCAGGAAGTGCTCGCGCTCTGGGGCCAGGTGCTTGGGACTGAGGAGTTGAACACCCGGTTGCTCGAGCAGGTGACTCGGCAGGAGGAGGGACTCTCCATCCTCGAGAACACCCACCTTGGTATGTATCTTTTCTGCTTTTGATGTCTTGGTTTTTCCTTTAGCCTGCTTCTGAGCTTGTCATCCTTCTTCCAGAGCTGGGCGGAAAGGTTGGGTCGCTGGAGCAGGACCTGGAGACAGCCAGGGTGACGATTGGCCGGAATGCGGAGGCACTGGCCAAGTCCCTTGAAGAGCGACATGCTCTCGAGGGGGAGCTCAACCAGCTTTGCAACGTCACCTAGGTTGTCGTCTCGGAGGTCTTTAGGTCGGCGCCGAGCACCAGTACGCCCGCCGTCTGACTGGCGGAGGTCCTAGACAAAGTGTGGGCGCTCATCACCGACGGGATGTTCTACGGAACGTCGAGGGTGCTGACATCGGTGGCGACGCACCACCCGGAGCTGGACTTCGCCGCCATCTGCAGCGGGTACACCGATGGCTAGATCCCGGAGGCCATCCATGCGCTCGGGGAAAGCTTGTTGCCACACGCACAGTTGGTGGCCACGCAAGTCTCCACGTAGTGGGTGATGGATGTTCGCCGTGCGAACGCGGCCGAAGGCGCGCACCAAGAGGACGTCGCCCAGCCTGTGGATGGAATGGAGCCTGGGTCAGAAGCGTATGTCGCCCTACCTCTGACCGAGCCGAGTGTCATCCAGCCAGAGAGTGAGCAGCCCCTGCCTTCGCCAATCGCGCCATCAATCGATGCAGCAGAGCAGCCACAGTAGGAATTAGAGTAAAAGTAGTTTAGCAAATGTAAAAGTTAAGTTCGTGGGGGTGCCCCATGTGAACAATTTGTTTTGATGAATACATCAATTTTATTTTTGTGATGAATTTACTTCGTTCGGGGAAGCTTGTCCCGTCCGTTCCTTATTTTTACCTTAGCATAGCTTTGTTTTTATTCTTTCTTTTTCGCACCTGCCCATTCGTCTCGTAGGCTACAACCTTAAGAGCCTAGGCATGACCCACGAGGCTCAGCTACTCGTAATCGTAGGTAGAGGCGGGGTGCGATCGGTCGGAATGTTGAAGCAAAGTTTACGTAAGAAAATTAAAGGAACGGACTACCATTTTGTTTGGGTAAAAAATGTATTTACCATATGATAGTAAACAAGAAGAGAGGTGGTACCGCACCTCCGTGGAGCCCCCGAGCGACCCGAGCCAAAAGTGTTCGAGCCGGGGGAGCGAGCGTTGAATGAAAAAATGGTAATACCAAATTTTTAAAGGAAGAAATGACGTAACTGTTCGATGTTCCAAGTGTTGGTGAGAACATCGCTGTTGTCGTCCTTCAGTCGGTAGGCGCCCGGTCAAATCACTTCGGTCACTGTATAGGGTCCTTCCCATGGCGGAGAGAGTTTGACTTGTTGCAGTCTGGGACTGATGGGGTCGACAACTCCCCGAGCCACGGGAGCTTGGAAGAGTTGATGATGGCAGTAGCGAGCTCGTGATGCTCGTGGTCGCACATGAAGGCGTGCGAGAAGGTGCTACCCACAGTGATGACACCGTTCGGTCTTGGCATCTTCAGCTTTAGGTAGGTGTAGTTGGGGACTGCCATGAACTCGGCGTAGCATGGCCGCCCCAAGATGGTGTGGTAAGACCTCGGGAAGTCCACCACCTCGAAGGTATGCACCTCTGAGCGGAAGTTGGCTTGGTCGCCAAACATGACGGGTAGGTCAATCTGCTCGAGCGGGTACGCCTGTGCTCCTAGGATCACGCCGTGGAAGGGAGAGCTCGCCGGTCGAAGCTCCGACCGGGGGATGCGTATGGCGTCGAGGGTGTCTATGTAGAGGATGTTGAGGCCGCTGCCTCCATCCATCAGCACCTTGGTGAGGCGCTTCTTGCAAACGATGGGGTCGACGACGAGCGGGTAGCATCCTGGTCTGGTGATGTGGGATGGATGGTCCCTCTGATCAAAAGTGATCGGAGATTCCGACCAGCGAAGGAAGGAGGGGACGACTGTTTTGGCGACCCACACCTCTCGGTAGCGCACTTTGTGCTGGCGCTTGGAGTAGACGACATCGGATCCCCCGAAGATCATGATGCATTCCTCGGGGTTGGGGAAGTTGTCCCCATCCTTGCCCGCTGCGCCTCCTTTCTTGGGCGCTGCCTCCTTGTCCTTTCCTTCTTTTGGCCCGCCGGCCTGTCGTAGGAAACACTTGAGGAGCTCGCAGTCCTTGTAGAGGTGCTTGACGGGGTAAGCATGGTTGGTGCATGGGCTATCCATAAGCTTGTTGAAGTGGTCAGGAAGGCCCTGCTGGGGCTGCTTGCTCGCGTGATCAGCTGCGGCGACCAATGCGGAGTTGGTCGTTCGGTGCCGATCCTTCTTGTTCTTCTTGCCCCTCTACATGGAGGGGCCCTTGTCTTGGTCCTCGCGCTTGGCCTTGCCCTTGTCCCGGCCTCCATTGAAGATTGCTCCGACTGCCTCCTCGCTGGAGGCGTGGTTTGTGGCGACGTCGAGCAGGTCGTGGGTGGTATGGGGCTTTAGGTAGCCAAGCTTGTGGATCAGGGACTCACAGGTTGTCTCAGAGAGGAATGCGCTAATGATGTCCGCGTCGACAACATTAGGAAGGGAGTTGCACTGCTTCGAGAACCTGCGGATGTAATCCCCAGGGACTCACGGGGCTCCTGCTGGCAGCTCTTGAGGTCCTAGGAGTTTGCAGGGCGGACATACGTCCCCTAGAAGTTCCCGACGAAGACCCTCTTGAGGTCTGCCCAGTCACGGATGCTGTCGTGCGGGAGGAATTCGAGCCATGCTCGAACATGTTCTCCCACACAGATGGGGAGGTACTGAATGATGAAGTGATCATCATCCACTCATCCGGCTCAGTAGGTGAGCCGGAAGTCTTCGAGCCATATACCAGGATTCGTCTCCCCGGTATATTTGGCGATGTTGGTCGGTGGTCGGAAGCGCTGTGGGAATGGCGCTCTCTAGATGCGCCGGCCAAAGGCCCGTGGTCCTTGGCCCTCTAGGCTAGGGCTCTAGTCGTTGGGTCGATGACCGCGCAGAGCTCGTGTCACCTGCTCTCACCACCGCCCGATGGACGTCATCATCATGCCGGGCCCGACGCTAGTTGCTGATGATGTTGCGAGCGTCTTGCTTCAGCCCGAGGCGTTTGCGCACAGGCAGTCAGTGTGGAACGGGTGCCGGGTCAGGCTATGGCGTGGCTGCGCCCTCCTGTTCCACGCCTGGTGGTCGTAGTGGTGAGCAGATGGAGCGATGCGTTTGGTGCGTCCCCGCCCCCTGGTGGGGAGATAGGCCACGAGTCAGTGTCGCGATGTGGAGCTCTCTGCCTATTGAACGACGGCGGTCTCCACCAGTGCCCGGAGGTTCCGGTGGATTGCTTGTTCCTAGGGGTCATCCGGCTCGAGAAGGCCACGCAGAAGCATTGCGGCAGAAGCGATGTTCTGGCCAGCCTAAGCGAACTGTGGGGGATTGTTCCCCCCGTCCATGATGTTGCGCTGGACCTGGCGGGCGTGACCCCGGGCGCCGCTCGCCGGGTTACGCGCGCGGGGCGCAAGGTGCTACGCCGAGCGCGCCGGCGTAGGTGGTGGCTGGTTCTGCCGCCGTTGTCGTAGCTCCTCACCGTGCTCCTAGGCACATGCGAGGGCATCCGCGCGAGGGTTCGGAGGGGTGTGGGTCTATAGAGACTCCGCCACCACTGGCGGCTGTCCTGGAGTGTCCACCATAGCGCACTCCCAGGACAAAGGGTGGCTAGGTGCCACGATGTCGCCGATGCTGGAGTCGTCGCTCTCAACATCTTCATCCATGAGGTCATGAAAAGAGGTGGGAGCGTAGCTCGCCATCCCCATGAATTCGGATGTGAGAGGGGGCAGCGCTAGCATCCTTCGGAGCCCCCCGGCATACGCATCCGCGGGGGACGTGAGGCCGTAGGGGAATCGGTTGCACGGTGATCGCGGTAGGGACAACGGGGTCCCTCCGAAGAATCGGTGAAAGACAGTAAATAGCGAGTAAGTAACAAAGCGTACATTACCCACAGTGGGGTTTGAGCAGAGCGTATGCTTGGAACGAAGTGCAGGCGCCTCACCGTTGAAGTCGTTGGGTGTCCCAGAGCCGATGGAGGATGCGCCTCCTCCGACAGGTGTCGGAACAAGTGCCTCCTCGCGAAGGTGTAGCACGCCGAGCCGGTCGACGACAAAGTCCAGGCTTCCGAAGAGGAAGGCCTAGGACGGCTCAAAGATGGGTGGAACCCACATCCTAACAGATGGGAGTGCGGGAAACTCCAGTGAGCCAAAGCGAGTCGTATCGCTTGAGCCCGCTATGGCGAAGGTGGCAGAAAAGTGGGCCATCCGATGACCAAAAGCGTGAACGTACGACGTCTTCCCCACGGACGGCGCCAACTGTCGGTGCAGAAAGTGACCAACACGTAAATATTTGTAGTTTTGCCGTACGTTGTGATCGGATGTGGCCTAGCACTCAATGACACAGGGTTTATACTGGTTCAGGTAACGTGCCCTACGTCCAATTTGAGTCAGTCGGTGACTTTATTCCTGAGCCCAAGTGCTCGAAGTTTGTTGTGGGGTTACAAACGAGAGGGAGAAAGATGGGGGTGCAAGAGGCCCGGTTGGACTCTGGTCTAAAGGGCCAAGAGTGATGGGAGCTCCGCTGTGTGCTAAGTGTTCGAACATCTATTGTTCGTTGGAATCCTTGGCCGTTCGGATCGTTGGAGCGTGTTTCAGTTGTCGTCAGATTGATCCTCCTATTGGGAGAGAGCGCATCCCCTTTTATAGATGAAGGGGACGGCTTTTCCAAGTGAGAGAGAGAGTACATATACTACTAAGTCTTGTTGCCCACACCGTCGGGTTCAAGATGATGGTAGGCGGCCACAATACTGTTTGTGTCAGACGCATGTGGGAGGTTTTACCGTATTCACCATGTATGGCAAACGACGGCGCCCACAACACTGTCGATGCCCAGAGGCATGTGGGGTTTTTTTACCGTGCTCGCCAGGTATGGGAGCTGATGGCGCCCACAACACTGTAGGGCAAATCGTCGACGTCCACAACACTGCTTGGGTTCTGACATGCCTGGAAGGTTGTAGGGCACCCTTCTGACATGTCCTGTCGGTACTGTCCTATAGGTGTACAGGGTACGGTCCTTGGTTTCGCGGTTGACTTGAGCGTCCTGCTTTACTTGCTCCGCCCGTTTCCTGGTCCTCACCGAGCGGGCGTCCCCGGTCGGTTGGTCCCAATCGAAGAAGAGCTGTAAGCAGAGGTTTGGTGTATCCCCGATCGAAGACACGGGTCGGAGTCGGAAGCGTTGTTGGCCAGGCCTTCCGGTCGGAGAGACGGGCCAGAGTCGGAAGCGAGGCCTTCCGGTTGGAGAGGCGGGCCAGAGTCGGAAGCGGGCGCCGTTCCTCCTTGGCCAGGCCTTCCGGTCGGAGATTGGATCGCCCTTCTGGCCTGTCGTTAGGTTTTTTGGCGGGCCCAGGAGTTGCGCGTCGTTCGCAACGTCGTCCGCAACGTCGTCTGCTGGGCCAAGCTTTTGCTGGGAAGCAGGTACATGAGAGACCCCGGGTTTATGAAACCAATAGGTTGCAAGCACTCCTAGTCTGAAAAACATCTTGAAGTTATGTTGTGCAAATACTGATCAGAACTTTGATACATGTAGCAGGATTTTGAATACAAGCATCAAACAACAAAGTGGCACAGCGGAAGCGTAGTGGGCCCATAACCCATAGGTCCCAGATCAAAACCTGGCAGTGATATGTTTCTCTTTTTATTTTTATTTTTCATGTGTGTGCTCGAAACCTCTCCTTTTTTTTTCTTTTTCATGTGTGCTCTTTTTATTATGTCTGCCTTGTTTTCATGTGTGCTCAATTTTTTTCTGTTGACCAATGTAATTTAAATTATGCATGCATTAGGACTTCTTGGATCGCTGGAATATCAGATTTATTTTATGCCATGTTCTAAGTTTAAATTAACCATGAAAATTTTTACCTTTTAATTTGTGGCCATGTAGTTTGCTCACATAAAGGGAGAGATCTCAGTGTCTCACATACTTTTAGCAAATGTCCAATGTAAAAGGTTTTTAGTAGATAAAAAGACGTGGCGTCCTCATTTGTTTTATGGGGACGTGCCGTTGTCCGCACGTATGAAGAGATGATTTCGTTGGACGGCCGTTTCCGCGCGCCTGCACAGCCTGTCGCCCATCCACTAATTCGCCCTGCCAGCATGTCCATCGCGCCGCCGTCGCATTCATACGACTCGTCCCCAATCCACCCCGTCTGCCTCGATTCGATCTGCCGCCATCCGCGCACACCGTCCCCATTCGTTCACCCCACCCCCACAGGCGCACCCTGCCCCGTCATGCCCTCGATCGCCAGCCCCAGTGCGCCGCGCGCCACGTCCACCGACCACCAGCTCGCCGCGTCCCATTCCCCGGCGCTCGTGCCATGCCACCATCACTCCCCCGCGTCCTTGACTCTCCGAATAGCATGAAACACATGCAACATGAAACACTTGAATGCAACGTATGTCTGAAACGGACGAAATATCTAGAAAATATATTTGCAACATATATGTGAAAACATATGCAACATCTAGATAGAACACTTATAACTTGCAACATGAAAACACTTGTTGCAATGGAAGACTAGAACAGCTGAGACATTTGTAACATGTTGTTGCAATATATGTGTGATACATATGTAATATCCAGATCAAAACGCTTGCAACATACGCTTTGGAACAAATGAAACATTTTGAACAAACTCTTACAACATGTCTCTGAAACACTTCCAACATATGCAACATGTGCAACATCCCCCGATCTACATTTGCAACATCCATATAAAACAACTGCAACATACATTTGAGACGTCTGAAACACTTGAAACATATATTGGCAACATAGGGGAGGGGGAGCGCCTGTGCCGGTCAATTCCGGCCGTCGCGGTGAGAGCCGGCGACGAGTGGCGGCGCACGAGCACCACTAGCATCCAGCACCAGCGATGCACGCGAGCACCACCTCCACCAGCACCGGACTTGAGTCGGCCACGCGGGCGGCGCGTGCAACGGGTGGAGCGAGCACCACCGCACATGACGGAGGGGGCAGGTGGCGCACGCGATGGGAGGGGGCGAGAGGCGCGCACGACGGGGCGTGAGCGAGCGGCGGCGAATGGGGCACGTGACAACAGCGAGGGAAGTGCGCGTCTGCGTCCAGGACGAGGCAGCCGCAAGGCGCTGCGACAAGAGAGGAGGAAGCAGAAGGGATAAGGATAGGTGATACTTTGCGGGAGCATCCCACAATTTGCTCGTGTCGGACATATGACACGTAGCATTACCGTTTTTTATGTGGTCCGACGACTTGTTGGGTCAAAGGGAAGAATCACGTGTAATATGAAGATGGAAATAAAGAACCGGGAACACAGAGACGAACACAAGGGACTCGCAGCATTCTTGGAGTAAAGATAAGATTCGAAGGTGCAATCCTGCTGGTCGCTGGACAGTAGACACGTTGAACAGTCAGCCTTTGTTTCGGATCGGTTGATTACAGATAACATAATTGCGACATATTAGCAGGAACCCCGCGCAGTTGCGCGGGCTAGGAAGCTCTGAATCATAGGAAGCACTGAAATATAGTAGTAGTAGTAATTAACAAATGAGAAGATGTGAACTATAGGAAAGCAGGAAAATGGATGTTACTGAATTTCATATACACGAAGGATAGTGAGCCTTTTTTTTCATCACATGCAGACCTTGGTTGTAGCACACGAAATGCATTGAAATTAAAAATCTGCACACAAAGAAGGGCATTCAGCCTGATTTGTGTAGCAAACCTTTGCAAATAGAAACAGATGACTGCATTAGACATGTTAGTATCTTTAAAATAGTGGCACCTCTGAGGTTCGATCGCACTGTACAATCCTCTATGCCATCTCTCTGCTTTTGCTGCACCAAAATGAGGCTGAAAGGCAATACATCGCAAGCCACAGAGGCGTTCTTTCCTGCAATCCATGAAATGTTTTACGTAGATGAATCGAAACAGCATGAAGGCAAATAAAAACATGTATATGCTTAAGGAGAATCTATTTTCTAAAATTGCAAATGAGTAAAAATATCAGCAAATAGATTCAGGTTTATACTTCTATATTTGTTGTGCTATATTCGAGCACGTGAAATAATTGACCTTACCACCTAAATGTCACAAAGTCATTTAAGTAACTAATAATGAGGAGTCAGGGCCATTGTAAAGGAGTGGATGGAGGTAAGATCTCAGGTAGAAAATTGCTATTCAGATGGCGGTCATCGGAAACTATACTGAGGTGCAGGTGCAGGCAATATATAACACCTGATTTTGGTGCCCTGCTTAACTGCAGTGTCTTGGTCCACCGCAATGTGGCTGCAGACAATATATAAAAAAAGCATGGAACATCATCACTCATGTATGCAGTCCTGGAAAGCCTCTGAAGCGTTAGCAGATACCAGTTATGTTCTTTTGGTGCATATCAGTAAGAACAAATAAAATCTGTATTGTGTGACAACTGTTGCAAGAAAAACTTCATGGTATTCTTCCCAATTTACAAAAAATTGCCATGACTGAAAATTCCAAAACACTTGGCCGGCTCATGCTGCATATGCTCTTTTGGAAGCTGTCAGTGTCATGTTCATTGATATTACCGAACTGTAATACAAAAGCTAGTACACCTTACCCAAACTTATTTTTATTGATCTGTTTTAACTTTATGTCATGATACTAGTAGAGATACCGTGGGCTGGGCCGATCAAGGGACATGGGCTGGACCTGGACCGAGAGAAGATAAGGACCGGGCTCCTCAGTATTCCAAGGAGGAAAGCAAGCCAACATAAAAGGACTACCACCATCACCGCAAGGAGTGTCGAAGGACCAGAACCTGAACCGGCGGCGAGCGCGAGCTTGAGGCTAGCTGCGGCTAGATTTCACCCGGCGGCGAGCGCGAGCCCTGGGCGACAGTGATGTCAGCGAGGTCCACATCCCAATCACCGAGTTCCTCTCTGTGATGCACACCAGGTGTTCGATGCAAGGTCATGGCAGCGACGAGGTAACAACTCTCAGCCTGTGTGCTTTCTCCATGACTGCTGTTGCTATCAAGGGTACACTTCACCATGAGGAGAATACATCTGAGTTGCTAAGGATCCTGATGCCAGTAGAGCATGTGAAACTGTTGTCATTTGGTGCCTTGGGAATGTCAATATTTGGAGTTTTTAAGGATTGGCAAGAGCAGCCATGGCCACCTCCTATGTTAGTGGAGATTTTGGGCAGCCAGGTTGAGGATAGTATCATTGAGCTACGACCAAATCCTTGGCCATATTTTGAACACTCTGTTTCCTTGATACATAGAGTGAGTTACATGCTCCTATCATGTGACACAAATTTGCAGCAGCTTGGGAATTTAACTGGGTTTTCAATTATATGGGACGTATCTATTCTCAACTTGTTTGCTGATCCAAGTAAATGCAGAGTACAAATAGCTGCAATGATTTGTGTGCGGATTGTGTGGTGCTTCCCTAGTGAGCATGTTAGTGTGGACTACTTACTTGCTTGCTCTAGTGCTCAGTTTGGGATGCACTTGCTGAATTGGTTGCCTGAGTTATTTGTTAATCATGTTGCTACCTATTATCAGTTTACTATGATGGCTTTGAATTTGCAAAGAGAAATCACCATGGACTGGTCCAGTTCTGCATGATACCTGTCATTGTATTGGGATATTCAGATGGAACAAATGCAGAATGATGATATGATACTTGCTCATGAGAAGCAATGACAAAATGAGAAGACGGTCTTATGCTTGAAACCGTGGGCACTGTATGGGCATAAGCAGGTCACAGACCAGAAAGTTGAGCTCCAGCCTTGGCCGTCTTTCAGTTGCTATCCAACTAAAGCTTGTGCTAATGCATTGAGTTATATTGAAGTGAGTGCAGATTCCGAGTATCACAATTGTGAGTGCTGGCTTAATATTCACTCCATATGTGTATTGACTCGTGTAGCAGGCTGTTGGCATTTTTTGTTAGTACTGTTATCTCTAAAGTGGTCTGCACAGCTCCTAGATCTGGATGCAATGAGAAGGTTGTACTTCAGTTTGCATGTTCAGGAACATAAAGCTCTATATGTGCAGACTTGGAGGCTCATAAATGTACTGGACTGGTGCTAGATTCACAGCATCAATCTAAATCAGGTTTGCTTCAGTGAAATTCAGCAACTGGTTGGCATTCATTGGAAGGAAATTCGAAGTGAACTTCGCGACAATGGGACACCACCTGTGCAACTAAAGAAGGCATCCAGAGGTACTAATCTGCAGCTGTTACCTGTGAATTTTCAGTCATATATATTGGTGTGTGAGGTACTGCCAGTGAAGCCAAAAGTGCTGCTGTATTTTACCTGTAGAACCTGTAGAACAGGTGGCATGCACTCTGTATTTCTCACGCATGACCAACCACTCTTGTTGGAATTGGTTGACACTAAGGAAGATGTTCGAGTTGCTTTACTACTGATGCCTCTATGGCCATCACCAACTATACCAGAACCATGGCCACCATGTGTTAGTGACATACTCAGTAGCAGTGAGCAAGCAACTCATATACAATGTCAGAGCAGTATGTTTCAGTTTCAGAAATTTCTAGTGTGGTTGCATCAGAAGTTGATTGTCGTGCTCTGGATTAGCATCATCAAGGATTGGCAAGTGATTTTGTGGGATCCACTTGGTGCTAAACCCTTGACCATCAGACTTGTGGTATTTCTCTTGCAGACCTGAAGCCCATGCTGGTGGTATAAAAATTCCAATAGATGCTGCATTACAGACAATTCTAATTTTTGGAGCAGTTGGTGTTAGAGTATATTAGGCAACTCCGGATATGGTTAGTTTAGGATTGATTGTAATCCTGGGATAACCTTCCTTATCTCTAGGAGAGGCTACTTGCCCTCCAAGCCATGTACTCCTATATAATCAGCCCAAGGGGCTCAAGCAATACATCCACGCATTATACACCAATTTTATATGGTATCACGAGTCTAGGTTCTAACCCTAGGCTTCCGGCTTCCGCTGCCCTCGCGCCGTCCTCGGGGAGATCGATCTCCACCGGGGGCAGCGCCCTCGTAGGATGCGCGACCGATCCTTCTGATCCGCCGCGCCGTCGTGGTCAACCAACAACAGAGGGACCTACCTCTCCCATCGCTGCCAGGATCCACCGCGAGTGCCGCCGTCTTCGCCGCCCCTGTCGAGCGTCTGGCCTTGCGTCCCCATCTACTCCTCCAGCGCTGCCACCACCGCTGCCCTTGAGCACAATCCTGCTACACTTGAGAGCGAGTGCGCGGCTGCGGAGAACCGTAGGGGCACTGAGCCGACCGCCACTCCACTGGGGGCGTCCGACGGCTGCGCAACGCCCCTCCCTTGCCGGTCCAGCCACGCCGCCTGCATCCGTCGTTGGAGCCGCCGGGGCGGCGGCCCGGCCACGCCGTCTGATGTCGTTGTCGCCGGGTTGTGGTGCCTCGCCTGGCCCGCTCCATTTTTTCTTTTTCCCGATCAGAGATCGGGTTGCGTCGCCTTGCCGTTCGTCATCGCTTCATCCTCGACACTTCCGAAGACGAGGTTGTCGTTGTGCCCTTCAGGCTGCTGCGGCAATGCTCGTGATCCAGCCATCCTCGCCGGCGACGCCGCCTTTTCAGGCGGTGGCGCCACCCATGCTGCTGGTCCTCGTCACGCTGGCTCTCGGTCCGAGTCCGCGCCTATTGCCGCACGCTCGCGGACGCCGCCGATATTGTTGAAGGAAGATGCAGTTGCGCTCTTTAGCTGCACCATCTACCATCGCAGTCGGCCTATCGTCCTGCTGACCACAGCCGGCAAGAAAGAAGTCGCTGATTTTGTGTATTCGGCGCCTTCATCGACGCTTGCACCCGCGCCCTCCTCCACGGCTTCGATCACGTCCACCTCGACCTCGGCTACTTTGGCACTAAGGGGCTACCATCTCGCTGACAAGCCTCTTGGCTCCCATTCCAGCCACAACATCTCATGGCACATCGACGGTTGCATTGCATCATGGGGATGTCATCTCTTGGCTTATTCTCGAGTCTCATAGTCTCACTCCCGTTGTAGACTCAAGGGGATGTTAGAGTATATTAGGCAACTCCGGATATGGTTAGTTTAGGATTGATTGTAATCCTGGGATAACCTTCCTTATCTCTAGGAGAGGCTACTTGCCCTCCAAGCCATGTACTCCTATATAATCAGCCCAAGGGGCTCAAGCAATACATCCACGCATTATACACCAATCTTATAGTTGGGTTCTTGTACCATGTGAGAACATTGGCAGCGGAACAACTTGCTTCTTGAATGCATCCATCCAACAAATACTCATGCAAGACAATGAAGCCATGGTACAAGGGTCTCAATATGGGCAATACCTGTGTTATCTGAAACAACTCAATGATGACTGGTGCCATGGCAGAGTTATTCTCAACATTATGAGTGTGCGAGTTACATGGGATCCCAGTGGTTCGAAGTTTGTTAGAGGTTTTGCTGCAACGGCTTGGTGACAAGCCGTGTTTCAAGGAGGGGAGTATGTCATGATACTAGTAGAGATACCGTGGGCTGGGCCGATCAAGGGACATGGTGTCAAGGATGTCAGGTCCGAGACTCGCAGGACCCCGGCTACGGAGTTCGTAGCCGCGACCCATGGTAGCTGGGCGAGGTTTTGCCCCTCAGCTCCAGTCGGTTTGGAGGAAGAAGAAGAGAGAGTTTAGGTAATAATTCTTCCTTGCCTCTTATCCATCCTGATTATTCTCATATATAGGCCATTCGGCACTACAAATTGGAGCTAATTGCTCCTAATTCTAAGGCATTGATCGGCTATTATTTCCTTCTAGCCACTTGCCATTTCTTCCTGACCTACAAGCTTGGTGATCACGCCCATATCTTCAGCTGGCGCGCCTGCCAGCCTGGTGACCGCGCCCAGATCCTCAGCGGCTCTGCGGCCATCCCGGGCGCGCCGTTTCCTTGTATAGGCGTGGCCCCACATGACACACGGGCTGGACCTAGACCGAGAGAAGATAAGGACCAGGCTCCTCAGTATTCCAAGGAGGAAAGCAAGCCAACATAAAAGGACTACCACCACCACCGCAAGGAGTGTCGAAGGACCAGAACCTGAACCGGCGGCGAGCGCGAGCTCGAGGCTAGCTGCGGCTAGATTTCACCTTTTCCCTTCTTCCCCTTCCAAACCTGTATCCAGATCATTCTAGTAGCTTCTAGATACTTCTATTGCTGTGCTTGTACTGGATCGAACTAGTAGGTCGGTGACACTTTAGGACATCAATTATCCTTTGTAAAATCACATCGGAGATTATAAACTGCAATGAAATTTGATAGTCAGATTAAACAATGTAGCTTGAAGGGCGGGCCTGGTGCAGGCGGTAGAGTCTTACCGCCTGTGACCGGAAGGTCCCGGATTCGAGTCGCGGTCTCCTTGCATTGCACAGGCGAGGGTAAGGCTTGCCACTAATACCCTTCCCCAGACCCCGCATAGAGCGGGAGCTCTCTGCACTGGGTACGCCCTTTTATTAAACAATGTAGCTTGTACAGTACAATGCAAATTGACATCCTAATCTTGGTCCAAGCCACAGTAGATGTACACTAAATTGCAAGAGGCTCACCAGGGTGTCTATTGCTTTGTTAGAGTAAATTACCCCCAAATCGATTGTTGATGCAGCTGCCTAAAAAATAAGTTAAATACACACTGATGAGTTCAAAATACGGGCGTACCAAATGAACTAAGGAAGTATCAGATCTTACCACTCCCAACCTGGGAGGCCGTTAACATAGTCCAGGCCATAACTGCCGCTTTCACTGAATAACACTCTCTGTTGAAGGATGTGTACATCAGAAGGGGTCCTTGTCCTTTTTTTTGGCTGCAGAAACCTGATCATGTTGCTATTGACAGAAATCGTTGTAGAGGCAAATCATCAAGCACAGTGTGCATCATCCATGAGTGAGCCATTCGTGAGTAGAAGATGGCATTGGACTAACACATAGAAGACGACGATGGTTTGTCGGTGGGTGCGGCGGCCTTACCTTGACAGCCGTCGTCTGCTGCAGGAAGTCCCAAGACCTGGTAGTGTGCACATAGTACACCGGGCCGGCGAACACGGAGACGACGCCGGGCTTCCGCCGGAGCACCGCGGCCTCGCCCTGGACAACGGCGCGATGAACCCGGAGAAGCCATGCTTGGCGCGCCGGGGTCCGATCGCAGCTCTCACGCGCCGCCGGGGTCGCCCGCGCAGACTGGGGTGTTGGAGTAGGAAGGTGCGACTGAGAGATGCATGGAGAAGCAGCGGGGGTCGGGGCTGCCGCGCGAGCCGCAGTCGTCGGGGCTGCAGCGGCGGCCGGCGGGGGCAGAAGCGCAGGGCGGCACGGTGGTGTCCGTAGCAGGGTGTCTGCGTGGGGGATGTGGATGGGGCGCGGACGTCCTGGAAGCTTCCTTGGAGACGGCGGCTGGTTGGACGTCGATCACAGATCGAAGGGGTAGGAAAGGCTGTCAACGTGGCGCAACGGGGGAACAGAAAATGTAGTATAGGAGGGTAAGGTATAGATGAGTGTGTGTCTACACTGTCTGAAGATGAGGAGAGGCCCGAACCACTAATATTGTGCTCTTAAACTTGACATGAAGAAAACATATGAATACATGGCATCAAGTCGACAGGTCAATATGGCCAGATGATCGATACTTGGCCCTGTTCGCTTCGCTAAAAAAAAAAAGCCGAAATATTGTTCCGGCTGATTTGTTGTGAGAGAAAAACATTATTTCGATTGAAAAAACAAGTTGAAAAAGATGAATTATAAGAGAAGCGAACATGGCCACTACTCCGTATCTAGCAAAGGGTGTTGTGGGGAGGTATAGGGAAAAACTAATGGAGATGCTGGATATCTGCAACGAGTCTTTTAATGAGAAATATCTAGGTATGCCATGGACGTTGGATGTTCAAGCAATGGCACGTTCAAATATTTGAAGGACTGTGTATGGAAGCATGTACACTGATGGATGGAACAAATGCTTTTCGTTGGCAGAAAAGGAGGTGCCAATAAAGGCGTCAGCCCAAGCGGTGCTGACATACTCGATAGCTTGTTTTTCGTCTGCCTTAGGGCCTTTGTTATTAGCATATAAACAATTTGATAACCAAGTTCTGGTGGAGCAGCAAGGGCGACAAGTGCAAGCTGTGTTGCGTTTCTTGGCGAGAGATAACCCAACCGAAGTAAATGAGAGGCTTGGGGACTTGAGGTTTAGAGATATATAATATATATTAAACTATTTAACCTTTCCTTGCTCGCGCAACAAGCATAGCGTATTTTGTAGGGCTCAACTACGTGACCCTCACACATTTGGTGCGCAATCATATAAGCGACATGCTAAGACAATGATTTATCAGACGAATTGGGACGAGAGGATAGACTAATGCATGGAATCAAAACTAGATCATGCACGATAGTGTCCTACGTCCCGATGCGTGTTTAAGTGAGAACCCGCCCATGTTGGTGCTAGACTTTATTGACTTAAGCACATATGCGCACATGGGACAAGCAGAAGCTTCAAGAAAATTGTCTTCCAGTGGAAGTGGAGGTATTTTGCAATACCCCAATCAGTTTGAGCAGGCCACATTTCTGGGCTTGGCATTATGATCGGAGAGGAATTTTTTTGGTTCGCTCGGCCTATGAGATGCCGAGCACAAGGAACCAAAAAAAACTCTGCCCAATTCCATCAGCGGCCTCCACAATTCGCTTGGCCTATAAGATTCCAATTTTTGTTTTGGATATTTTTTCATCCCCAATCAAAACTCTACCCAATTCCATCAGTAGCCTCCACAATTTGCATACTCTGTACCTATCCAATTGCAGCAATCTCCGTATTCTTCCCAAGTCAATATGCAGCCTTCAAAATTTATAGACCTTGAATCTTTCAGCCATGTTTGATTTGGGTTTTGGCTTCACGTGAAGCTAAAGTTGTTTTTGCAAGCGCGTGTTGTTTTAGAGGCCAATTTGGTAAGAGGCTCACAAGGGTGAGATAAATATTTTTATTTTCATCCCACCTCATTCTATGTGAGAGGAGCGTGATCTTTTCAAATGACCCATAAGCTCACAACAGGGCCTAAGTAACTTCGAGTAGGTGCCGAGTGAAGTTTCCTCTTTGTTATATGCAAAAGCCAATCCTAAATGATTATCTATACAAGCTAGTGCAAACACACTTACGGTTTGCATCAAATATCTTGCCAATTCCCTCGCCCAGCCGTGTGTTCTCACGAGCAGGAGCGAAACTAGCACAAATTTTGAGTGGCGGCCTGTTGGGTGTTAGGATCGATGATTAGTACCTCTGTGTGTGTAACCCGTAGATCCAAGGAAGACCTCATCCTTGTCTTCTCTGTAGATGTACAACAGCGGGTAGACGCCGGTGCCGCGGTAGCTCTGGCTCGGTGGAGTCCGTGGTGGTGGCGATGCAGTGGCGCTGTGGAGACCCAGTCCAGTGGCGCCGGCGGTGTCCCTGCATAGGCGACGGCAGTGGTGGTGGCGGGCTCATCCCGTCGCTGGCAGCATCTCTTTAGGATCGGATTAGGGTTTTCTGTAGGTGGGTGTGGCGGCTCCAGTCAAACCTCGTCCTCCGAGCCTAGATCCCCACCTTGCCTTTTATGTGTGCTGTGCGACAGGGGCCCACCAACCGTATTAGGGTTGGGCTCTCCCGATCAGGGAGCAGAGACAAGGGCCCAGGGCCTATTGGTGGAGATCAACTAACATTCTCCCCCTTGATCTCATTCCATCTTTCAATTTCATATCATTTACTTTTGTTCATTCCATTACAGATTAGCGCATAGAGCATGTCTCATCGTCACGGTCCATTACCGATAGACTTAACAGCTACAATACACTACTCTGTTCTGAAATAGATACTTATCTTTGGGCCTTCTTTTGTCCAGGAATTTTAGGCTTTCCCTTAAACCCACACTAGCTACATGTTCTCTGAACACCATGTTCTCTGAACATGTTGGGTGGTAAGCCTTTTGTAAGCGGATCCGCGAGCATCCTTTCTGTTCTTATATGCTCAAGACTTATGACTTGTGACTTGATCCCGGACTTTATCTTTCACAACATAATACTCTATGTCAATGTGTTTGGTAGCACCACTTGACTTATGTTGTGAGCATCCTTTACTGCCAGATTATAATCGCAGTATAACTTTTAGTGGTCTATAGATGTCGTCAACCACCTTCAAACCGGATATGAACTTCTTTAGCTAGTTCACCTGCCCGTTGCCTCATAACACGCTACAAACTGTCATACATTGTGAACGATGTAGTGACGGTTTTCATTGAGCTTTTCCATGAAATAGTTCTCCTTTGCGAGATGATAGAAAATCCACGTCTGGATGTGCATTAACTCTCACATAATCAGAATCTGAATATCCCACCATGTGGAGTGAATAAGATCTTCTATATGTCATCATAAGGCCTTTCGTTCCTTGCAAATAATGCAAGACTTTCTTTACTAATTTTAGTGTTCTATTCCAGAATTGCTCTGGAATCTGCCAAGTAAAACCCGGTAACAAATACCAAGTCAGGGCGCGTACATACTTGAGCATGTTGCAAGCTTCCGACAACTGAAGCATGTGGAACCACTTTCACTTTATCGATTGAGCTCATATTGGTTCCTGGGGCATTGAAAATCACCATATCTGTCGCCCTTGACTATAGGAGCAGGTGAGGGACTACATTTGTGCATACTGAATTTCTTTAAGATCTTTTCCATGTATGCCTTTTGTGACAGTCCTTATACCCTTTTTCTTCTATCTCGGTAAATCTCGATCCCTAGAACGAACAAGGCTTCACCAAGATCTTTCATATCAAATTTCTTTGTCTTCAGTAGTAGACTGACATCACTACTAGCAAGTAAGATATCATCTACATACATGACAAGAAAGATAAACTTCTCATTCTTAAACTTTGTATAGACACAATTGTCCTCTATATTCTCTTTACTTTGTATAGACACAATTGTCCTCTACATTCTTTTAAACCCAAAATTCTTTATTGTCTGATCAAACTTCAAGTACCACTGTCTTGAAGCTTGTTTTAATCCATGAATGGATTTCTTTAGGCGACATCCAATTCGTTCTTTTCCTTCCATGACAAAACCTTTCGGTTGTGTTAGGTAAACATTTTCCTCCAAGTCTCTGTTGAGAAATGTCGTCTTTATATCCATATGATGTAATCCTTAATCGTAATGTGCCACTAATGTCATTATGATTCTGAAGAAAACTTTACATGAGACTGGAGAAAATGTCTCATTATAATCAATCCCTTCTCTTTGCATAAAGCCTTTTGCCACAAGTCACGCTTTATATGTCTCTATATTCCCTTGAGAGCCAAGTTTTATTCTGTAGACCCATTTACAGCCTACTGTTTTGCCTCCTTTAGGAATTATTTTCAAGTCCCAAACTTTATTGGCATTCATTGATTTCATTTCATCTTCCATGGCCTCAAGCCATTTTGATGAATGATCACTTCTCATGGCTTCTTCAAATGAGGTGGGATCATCCTCCATTTGAAATTCCTTAGTGTTATACACTTCATAATCAGCAGAAATAGCTGATTTTCTAACTCTTTGAGACCTTCTAGGGGCCTCCACATTTGGCACATCTTCTGTTTGAGGCTGTTGTTGCTCCCCCTCATGTGTGGCAATAGGTTCTATAGAATCCTGAAGAAATGGTTCCTCATCGTCATTCATTGTTGCCACAGGTGGGATAACAACAGGTGCTGGCACCACAGTATCTAGCACTGTCGGTGCAGCACAGCAGGTAGTAAGAAAAATGGCTCATGAATCATTGGAGTGGGTGCATACACCCGCTTCACTTCAAAGTCAATTTCTTGAGCTACCATGGGTCCCCTCATCAATTCATCCTCTAGGAAGACAGCGTGTCTCGTTTCCACAAACTTTGTATGTCTCTCTGGACAGTAGAAACGAAAACCTATTGACTTTTCTGGGTAGCCAATGAAATGACAACTTACTGTTTTGGGAACTAGCTTCCCAATGTTTGGGTTTAAATACTTTAGCCTCAGCAGGGCTCCCCCACACACACGCAAGTGGTTTAGTGAGGGTACTCTTTCTGTCCACAACTCATACGGTGTTTTGGGCACCGACTTTCTTGATACTCTATTGAGAATATGAATGACGGTTTTTAACGCCTCCATTCACAGGCTTAACTGTAAGGTGGAGTAACTTATCATACTGCCCACCATATCCATCAGGGTACGATTGATTCTTTTAACTACTCTATTCTGCTGAGGTTCGCTCGATGTAGAATACTGGGCTACTATGTCATTCTTTTAGGGTATGCCGACCATAGTACTCCCCCACGGTCAGACCTGACTATCTTAATCTTTAATATCTTAAATTTATCCAATACATCTTTTCTTTCTTTGATTGGATAAATATAGCCATAATGGGAGTAATCATTTGTGAATGTCATGAACGAATCATAACCATCCACACTCTTTACAGGAAAGCTGATCACAGATGTCTGTATGAATAATCTGTAAAATTCCTGCGCTTCGTTTGTCATCTTTCTTTACATACTTTCCTTTTATGCATTCTGAGAGCTCTAATGGAGGAAGAATATCATTCTTAACTAGTCTTTCTATTCTCCCCCTCGAAATATGGCCTGAACGATAGTGCCATAATTTCGACAACGCATCGTGAGCTCTCTTATGCCACCTTTTCCAGATTAACACTATGTGACCAGCTGCTTTATCAACTAAGTGTCATATGTCTTTGAAGAGCCAGTGAAGTGACTCTTTATTCTATCGAGGTACTCAGTGACCGTGTCATATTCTGGGATTGAGCCCACAATTGCAGGTTCAATCATGTTCTTTATCCAACCAAACATTTCTTGTTTGCAGTGACCCACTTCCTATGCTCAGGACACCTTTTGGGATTCAAAATCCCTTTCTTTAGTTGCCCAAGTGGTATCATACTCTTTTGTCTCCCTCACCGGTGCCACAATCTCAGTGGAACACGGTGAGGTGACTACCCAGTCGCATCAGTCAAGATGAAAACCAGGTCAAACTTTTTCTTAACATATAAATAACACCATTTATATGCCTTGATTCCAACATTGGTCAAAATCAAAACATACAACTATTCTTATACACTAATTCTACATCACCGTTGGGCAGAAATAGAATTAATACATAAATCATTAACTTTCACAATTGTTCTTACACACTAATTCTACATCACCGTTGGGCAAAAATAGAATTAATGCATAAATCATTAACTTTTACAACTGTTCTCATACACTAATTCTACATCACCGTTGGGCAGAAATATAATTAATGCATAAATCAATAAAATTATCAACTTTTCTTATACACTAATTCTACATCACCGTTGGGCAGAAGTAGAATTAATGCATAAATCATTAAAATTATGATATTGTTATTAACAATGTTGGTCAGAAAATAACAACATCATAATCATGTCAAATCTCTTTTTCTCCAATTAAATACCACATTAGTTCAAAATAACTGGAGAAACAATAATTTCTTTAGCAGCGGAATAACTTTCTTTTTCTCCAATTAAATACCACGTTGGTATAAATTAACTGGAGAATAAACAATTTCTTTAACAGCGGAAAAACTTTCACTCAATTTCTTGAATTTTACCCACGGGGAAAAATTACTTTTTCTATTTTCTTTAATCCATTAATCAATTTCCAGGAAATAACCATTCACTGGAAATAGAAAAAGGAAAAACTCATTCTTTTTCTGTACTGTTCCTTTGGCCCAAAACGACAAGGTGGCCCACGGCCCACGGCCGTACACGCACTTCCTACGCGCTCCCCTACGCCCAGGCCGCAATCTGGGCCTGGGCCGAGAATTCGGCCTCGCGCTCTATCCCGCCTGGGCCAAATCCAGGTCCAGTGAATCTTCGCCGTTCGTCTGCGAATAAAAATCCGTCGACGCCGGGTTTACTTTTTCTATTTTTCTTTTGAGCCAATTTGCATTTTCAATTTTCTAGAAAAAGAAAAATGTGAAACGGGCTCATTCTTTACTCTCAGCGGCCCAAAACGGCAAAAACCAGCTCGGCCTAGCTCACCGCGCGCGCGCAGGCTGCACCCAGGCCGCAACCTAGGCCTGGGCTGGCAAAGTGCGCTACCACGCGCTCCTTCCTGGGCTACGAGTTGGCCCGTGCATCTGGCGCCGTTGAATCTGATCGGACGGCCGAGCGTTCGTTTCGGGCGATATAACAACCGTCGCCGCAGCTGTGAGTCCCGGAACCCTAGCTCATTTCGGCGTTTGCTTTCTCTCTCTTCTTCGCCGCTCTCTCCTCTTTCTACCTTGCTCTCTCTTCTCAGCCGAGCACAACCGAGCGAGCGAGAGCGAGCGAAGGCGTCCATGGCACCGCCGCTGCCCCCCTCGCCGGTGTGCGTGCTCCCCAGCGGGTGAGCGCGCCGTCGTCGAGCGGCCTGGCCACGGTGACCCCTTTGACGAGCCCGGCTCGGTCTTCTTCTCCCGCGCCGGGAAAGGGCCGACTCGGCTCTTCTTCTCCCGCGCCGGCGAAGGGACATCCCGACGCACGGCGAGGTAGATCCACCCCTTCCCCCTTCAGATTTGTATTGTTCTTCTTCCTTTTCTTTTCGAGTTCATCCGAATGGGAAACTAGGGTTAGGGTTAGGGTTCCGACCCTTCTTTTTCTCTTCTTCTTCCCCAATCGGATCTAGATCTTGTCTGCTTCTCTTTGTTTGACCGATTGGGGTTAGGGTTCGTGTGCCGACCCCTTTTCTTTGTTCTTTTTCTTTTCGCTTGAATTTCCTTAGATCCGAACTAGATCTGTTCGGTTCTTTACTTTTGCCGTGCGCTGTCGAACGGTGCAGCTTCTTTCCCCCCACGCACGGTGGCGGTGATGACCGGTAGACAGTGATGTCCGCCACCCCGGTCACTCTTTTCTTTGCTTTTACCCGGTTAGGGTTAGGGTTACACAGAGGCAACCTACTCTGGTACCATTGTTAGGATCGATGATTAGTACCTCTGTGTGTGTAACCCGTAGATCCGGGGAAGACCTCATCCTTGTCTTCTCCGTAGATGTACAACAGCGAGTAGACGCCAGTGCCGCGGTAGCTCCGGCTTGGTGGAGTCCGTGGTGGTGGCGATCCAGTGGCGCTGTGGAGACCCAGTCCAGTGGCGCCGGCGGTGTCCCTGCATAGGCGACGGCGGTGGTGGTGGCGGGCTCATCCCATCGCTGGTAGGCTCTCTTTAGGATCGGATTAGGGTTTTCTGTAGGTGGGTGTGGTGGCTCCTGTCGAACCTCGTCCTCCGAGCCTAGATCCCCACCTTGCCTTTTATGTGTGCTGTGCGACAGGGGCCCACCAACCGTATTAGGGTTGGGCTCCCCCGATCAAGGAGCAGAGACAATGGCCCAATAGGCCGTTGGGCCTATTAGTGGAGATCAACTAACATTGGGACCTCTACGGTTACAGGAAATAAGACATATTTTCTTTGAAAACTCAGAACTTGAGTAGGGGCACGTGCCCCCGCTCCTTGTGTATTGGGTCCAACCAAACACAATCTACAGCTTGTTGAAGAGATGATCCTCCGCCTGCTTCCTCCTCCTCACCGACTCCTCCTCCTCACCGACGTCCAGACGCTGATGCGCCTCACTCGTTTGAGTGTAACGTTCTGTCCATCGACGTCACGGAAGTTCTGCTCTCACCCTTCCTCGGCCTGCTGCTCTTTCCAGCGGTGATCGCCATCATGAAGTTTTCAAAATTTTCAAAAGTTTATTTTTTGAATGTTAGGAGGTGCCAACAGTGTTGAATTTTCAAAATGTATTTGAATTTTTAAAAAATTAGTGGAAAACTCACGTTCATAGGGGGGCCTTGGCCCCCTGTCTCTGCCCCTGCTTGCTCCTTCACTGAGATCATCAGCGCACAAGATAGAACCCGCCACTTGACCACCAGGTTCCGGCACCAATGTCGTGGGACGTGCCGTCGTGTTCCCAGGCGTTGCGAACATGTCATCGAATGAAAGAAGTTAGATTTTCTCGCTGAGGAGTCTCTGAAGCACCATGAGTTGATCAGAGTTCTTATTACACGTACTATGGGCAATATGGTATGCACGCAGGAGGTAATACATGACAGTATCCATCAGAGCCCATTACCGACGTTCTCTTTTGTCAATTCCTTCATATCAGATGTTCTATTGATGGAAAAAAGATCAGCCATGTGCAACAAAGTTTCACCTAAGATAGCTCCCGGTAAGCTGGCCGGCTTCCTCCACCAACAGGCATGGCTAAGATTAATATTGTTGCAGCCACGTTGAAGAATACAAACATGGAAATAGTAGCGGCCGTGGACAGATCAGATGATAAAAGGTATCTAGGTGCTTCTGATGTGGTTTTGGAGGGTGCAACTGATGTAGAATCCTTGGAGGTTTTAGCGTGTAGGGAGGCAGTGGCACTTTCCCGAGATTTGGCATTAAATTATTTGCCAGTGTGATAAGAAGTTTAAAGGATGGCTCATTAGGAGATAAGGAATTTATGGCTAAGTAATCCGGGAGATGTACAAGAGGTTTTCTTTGACGAATTACAATTCACTCATGAAAATCGGCAACACGATATATATGCCTATGCTCTAGCCAGGATAGTATGCTAGTGTGGGTAGGCAAAAATGGTTCCTTGGACTACCTAAAGGTGTTTGTATTCTAGACATTATAAATTAATAGAGTCTGAACTTTTTCTTAAAAAGTTATCTTGTGCGTGCAAAAACTAGTGAAACAAGATAATTAAACAATCATATAACTGATATTTAGAAATTTTGTTTGTACTATGCGCATGCCCTAGAATAGTGGGCCGGATTTAGTTTCTCGTGAAGCAGCCCACGAATACAAATGGGCCACGTGCTACTGTTATACCTTCTTCTCTTTTAGTGTCCGATATCATGTTAGGTGGAGTGCCTTTTATATCCTCTAAAAAAAAGGATGCCTTTTTATCTCATATACATAAATTGTTTCTATGGTCTGATTTTTCTACTCGAACTTTAAAATTGAACATTCTATCTCTTTAATGTTCAAAACCATTTAAATTATCTCTCTACTCGGTTTAAACTTTAAAGTGGTTTTCAAGACGGTTCATCCATTTTAGTTAAAACATTTCTAGTAAAAACTTATAAGATGTTTAAACCACAAAAAAAAAATCTGTAAGCTTTTAAACACTTTGATAAAAATATGATACATAGAATGGGACACAAAAATTCAAATAAAATAGTTTAGAAGCTTCCAAAGTAGATTTAGCTATGAAAAATATGAAAATATTCATAAAAAATATGAGAAATTCCGAAAAACATTATGAGCAATATCTAAATACCTATTGAAAACTTTGCACAATAAAAACACGAGAGGCAACCATCGTTCATGTATGCTGCATTTGCACACATGGTTAGGATCTATTTAATTTGCAACCAGCATAAAAACACGAGTGCTACTCGGATACGGTTGATGAGCATTCGGTTCTCCATTTTTTTTTTGCCTTAGAGCATCTTCAAGAGTAACCTAAATCCCTTTATAATCCTTGGTTTTTAGCGAGATGAGAAAAAATCCATCTCCAACAACTCCTAATCCATCCTCCTAATCTTTTAGAACTTAGGAAAAGTTATCATGTCCCGCGTGAAGTTACGAGCTTCCGAGTCGCGCGTATCTTCTCTCTCCGCGCATGTTTGTCGGCAATATAAAGGTGGAAGGACGTAAAAAGAATAAAGAGTAGAAAATAGTTCCTGATGCAAATGTACCAGAGAGAAAGGATATATAAAAGTGGTTAGAATAATTTAGAAATAGTATATGATTCCTGATGTAAAATAGTCTTCTATATTTTAGGAGTGGATTATTAGAAATTCTTGGAGACGATCTTCTTTATTTCTTCCAATACTTTTTTTAGGAGTTGTAAAACTCCATATTTTTTGGGAAGAAAATATTGAATGCTCTTGGAGATGCTCTTAGAAGGGGATATCATATTTTGCTTCTGAGGGTATACATAAATTAAGTTGATGTGTGCAAACTAATGCTTTGATTATATTTGCAAAAGGATCTATCGCCCCTCTCACGCGCGTATTAAATTTTGAAAAGAGTAGGTGCAAACAAGGAAAAAATAATAAAGACGTACTGCAGTTTGCACGGTCTCGGTTGACCTTAGATGGATCCCATGTAATAACAACCACTATTGAGACGAGATTCGTCGGTCACGACAGATAATGGAGCGTTAGTCACAAGTGACAACATAAACACCGTGTATAAACACGCAAGCCGTTGAAATCTTGAATAAATCCGATTGGAAAGGTCGATCTGCATCCATCCTGGCGGCAACAATCCTCCAAGCAATTCTTATTCTTTAAAAAAGAATAGGTGCCGAATCGGTGAAACAAACAAAGAAAAATACTAGGAAATCACCGCAGCAACCTCGAGACGGGCGGGCAAGACAAGGACGCCCGGGAAACGAACCTGCTCAGCAGTGCAAGTTGGGCGGGGCGCAGCACAAATATGCCGCGAAAACGACAGCCGCTGGCAAGGTGGCAAGGCATCCAGGCATATACAGCCTTTTCGACGGGGCTGAAACGATCGTACCATCGTGAATTATTACTGCTGTCGAATTTAATGTGAGAAAAAAATACTTACTGCTGTCGAATTTGATGTGAGAGAAAAATACTGTCATAGCTGGAAATTTACGATCATTTAGGCTAGCCATCTGCTCTGCCCCTGTTGACTGTTGCACCACAGTACAATATCTCCCCTCCGACCGAGCACAAAGAAACCCTCACAAAAACCCACGGTTAATCGGTCGGGTCGGGGTCGGGGTCGGGACAAACGCATGCAAACCCAACTAACCCTCTCCACTCCGCTTGCTCCACCCCCACCAAAGCGGACGACGTCGCTGCTACGGTTGCAACGATCCATCCAGCAAGTCGATCGCAGCTGCGGTGCAGGCGTGCGTGCGGCTGGTTCTCCCCCGCGTGGAGGTGGAGGACACAATCATGGCGCCGTCGACCCGTAAGCAAGCCGTAATTGATAGAACAGACCTCAGACGGGAACCGGCCGCCTGCTGCTTATATATAGCTGACATATACACGTACGCACGCATCCTCTTCCTCTCTCGTGCCTTCGCCGCTGTAATCATTCGCTCGATGATGCATGGATCAACTAGTGCCGGGCGACAGCTGGTGCCCCTTACTAACCGACGGGCGCATGCGTGCCTCGCCTTACCTTCATCACGTCGTGATTGGCCAAATTGACGGGTTTACAAATCATTCCAGTCCAGCGTACGTCGTATAGATACTCCACGCGCACTACGTCTCTGTGAACAGTACATACGGCACCTACCGTGATTGGGAAAGGAACAACTCCTATATACACACTTGCTTAAAGACAACAGCAGGATAATATGTTACATAATTAACCATTGGTGGCGGCATCTTTGTTGATATCCGTAATCTTCTCCATGATAGTTTCGGTTGTATTAGCGTGCGTAACATTCCGAGATCCTGTAACTCAGTCTGCGCACGAGCTTGCTAAGTTGGGTATGAGTTGGGACCCGGATCAGTTTGGTGTTTGGGCTGACCCCCTTCCTGAATTTGTAATTCGATGCACTGCTCGCGATTTGTCTGACCCAGTGGCAGACCTAGGATCTTACACCAGGGTAGTCTTAGTAAAAAAATTTTATGTGTAATACTATAAAATCCAAATAAAAAGTTCGACAAACATAGCTATAAATTAACTAAATTACGATAATACATTTAAAAGGTTGAAAACTTACATAAATACTCCCTTCGTACCCGTAAAGAAAGTCGTTTAGGACATGATTTAGCATACCAAGAAGTGATTAATTAAGGGGTATTTTTCTCTATTTTCCCTTATTAAATAGGGTTGCGGGTATCGCCTATCCAACAAACTTTCGTAGCTGGATTGGTAAGCTGCAGCCCGAGGCAAGAGGTCCCCGGTTCGATCCATCTCAGGTGCGTTATTATTTTGAAGAGCTCGTGACCGGGGAAGCCGGAAGGAGAGCGTTTGGGCCTTTCTAAAAAGTAGTAATAGGATTTTGGGCTAAATTTGTGGGTAGTCCTGGGCCTACCTGGCTGGGTCCGCCACTGGTTTGAGCGTGAGTTTATGGCCCTATTCGTTTCTCTTATAATCCGTCGTTTTAGCTTATTTTTTCAGGTGGAACAGTATTTTTCTCTCACAACAAATCATCCGGAGCAGTGTTTCGGCTTGTTTTTTCAACGAAACGAACGGGGCATATTAATGCAAGGCCGTAGAGCCTAGTTGAGTATAAAAAAAAACTAGCGGTCGGACCCCATGTAGCATATCATCCATCCGTTCCGTGATCAGGCCACCACCATTATTCCAGTCGCATGGAGGGGTAGCAGTGGATGGATCCATTCCATCTGTGCCGGGCTGCCGGCCGTGCCCGTGCGCCTGCGGGAAAGTAGAATGGAGAAGAAAGCATGGAATATATGGAACATTGGAAACACATCATCACGATTCACGACACGATGGGAAGCGAATCTTCCTCTTTTGATCTGGAGAGCCACGGGCAGGCGAGAACAGAACAATAAACCTCTTTTTTTGCGTGGGTGGAGAGTACTGGAGTTCCTCGCTCGTCGTGGGACAAATCATGCTCGCTTTTGCCGTTTTGCCTGCTCCTATTTCGGACGTACTCCCTCCGTCGTCCCACTAAAAAGTGTTATTTTAGCATTCAAATTTTGTTTAAAATTTTTATTTTCATTGTATAATGCACATTTTTTCTCTCCAAAATACGTCTATATCTCTATTTCTCTCTTCTTGTTTCCTATGCATCCCCACCTTTTTCACCTCTTCTTAATTCCTGTGGCCAGATCTAAAACGACATGTGACATGGGACGAACTTCCTCCGTCTCCAAAAGATCAAGACTAGTTATTTTTTTACAAGTTTAACATATTTTTTAGAAGGAAACATTAATATTATCAAATATATTTCATATCAATCTAATCGTACTTATTTGATATAAAAAATGTTAGTCTTTTTTTATAAAAATTATTTGACTCCTTTTGAAGTGTGAACTGTGTTTGTTTTTAGGACGGAGGGAGCACTGCTTATTATACCTAGTGGAACCAAACGAGAGAAGTTTATTTTTTTTTTCATCCATTTGTTTTTATCATGTAACTCCAAACCGGAAATCTTTACAATTAAAATATCAATATCCAATATGAATATGGTTTTATATTTTTTAAATAATAAAACTACTTTATTTTTTGAAAACACAATTTATTTAAATAAAAAAATGTGAAACCAACATCAATTTTCTAACAATGCAATCTATCGGTGTCATTAGCAATTTATTTTTCCTATTCTCAATGTTTTATTGTTTGTAATTATGTTTGTGTCGGCGCAAAAACGTACGCCGAGCACATATCAAGTCGTAAGGATCTGCTTAAGATGAGCCCAGAGATCCCCTTAGCTTCAATGCAGGGTTAGCCGATCCTACGTATTCCTCCCGAGGCGTGCCAGTCAATTTGATCTGCAATTGACAAGGCGAGAAAGTTTATTAGTAATTTAAGGTGGAACATGCGGGTCTTTGCCCAGATAGTTCTAAGTGTGCCGCTTCAGGAGCAGTCAGACGGGAAAATCGACTAAACGACCGATATGCGAAGAAATCGGCTGTTACGGACTGTGAAGCTCGTAGATCGCGATTGATTTTATGTTGACAGGTACAATGCACGTGGATATAAGCAAAATCATCAGCTAGGTGGATATTACCAGTGTAAAGCATTGAGCCGATGAATCTAACGAGAAATGACATAACATGCGAACAAATTGACTGTTTAGTCGAATGGATCTACAAACTCTCTGAATCTAATCTGTTACCATCAACAGTGAGGTTCGACCGGATCGATGACAGTTATGATGATAATAACGAACCAAAATCGAAGAATCCGTAAAACCATCTATACATTGACAGACTTTCTGAAAGACATGCTATATGTGTGAACGCTCAAGCGAATCGGCTGAAATAGGCGATTCAGGTGGAAAAAAGACTACAACATATGAACAATTGACTATTTAACAAGGACAAATCTATGAACTCATCAGACTTAACCTGCTATCTCTAACAATGGGGTTCCATCGGATCGATGACAGCCGTGATAAAGACAACAAATCAAACCCTTAAAGCAAACAGATCTATTCACATTTAACAGAATCATAGAGACACACTGTAGGCATTAAAGCATAGGCGATCGACTATTTAGCCGATGTAGGCATAGCAAACAATCAAGGTCACGTCTGATCGAGAGCAAATCTACCAACTAGCATCCTCCAATCTTAAGTGCCATCAGTAGTGATCGACCGGATCATTACAACCATAATAGCGAACTATAGGTCAGATTTAACTAGCCAGCAAACCTCCTTAAGATCATACATGCCTTAACTGTGTACTATGCACGATCAAGATCGAAATAGAATAGCCGATGAAATATAACTCGTCGCTCAGAGTAAGAAACATCGTATTGTAACAAGGCAAACGACGGACTAAAATGATATGGGGCCGATCTAGATCGATTTCGATCGGACAGATTGATGTTGCTAAAAATTAATAACAACAAGAACATCAGCAAGATCGGTAACTTAATGAATCTATCCGAAGGACGCCACCCTTAGGTAGAGCCGATAACTTGACCTTGATCTAATTCGAGCAGCGGAGGTCAAACTTAACCGATGCAGCCGTACTTGAACTAGATAAGAGTCGATAACTAGCTTATACTAAAGTTCGCAGTGGAGGTCGAACTTAACCGATGCAGCCATACAAATAGAAGTATAATCCATGACGGTACTTACAGACAAGTCGGAGGTCGGCTGGACCGATGCAGCCTTGCTTGTTGAAGAACTCGCCGAGATTTACACTACTCCTACTCCTAAGGGTTGACGAAAAGCTAAAAAAAATAACTTGTATTGATTGATTGGATGTCCTTGATACAATAGCCAGGGGTTTATATTTATACCCTGGGTTGATAAAAGTCCTAAATGAACATGACTAGATAAAAAAAGAAATATCAAGATACATGGACTCTAATTTCCCTTACACAGAATCCTTGCTGATGAAGCTTCCTTGTTTGATACGTGTCCTTATTTCTTTCATCCTGATATGTACCTGGACGTCATGTCTCTCTCAAGTTTACTAAATAATATTTCCTGGCCGGCTCATAAATATCCCTTAATTAGGAAACTTTCTTGCTTTTGACATCATCGGCCGATCTCTTCCTTTCCAGGATAAGCTTACCAAATTTTGGTGTAAACACATGTCCCCCTAGTTCGAAGTATGAATTTTCATGCTTTAAACTATTTCGATCCGATGGTCTTCTTTTTTCCCCAGCCGATGACATTCGATCGCAATTGCTGAAAGCTACATTGGCTCCATCTTTTGATCTTGATAACTTCAAAATTGATCTTTCTCTACATCTCCATTCATCTGCTTTAGCCGATTAGGAGCTGCCCCCCCCCCCCGAGTTCGATCATAGCAATACAAGTTAACTGACAGTACGGAAATATACTGCATAAAAGTTTAGGCATTCTAGCCGATAGTCTTCTTCCAAGGAGCCGAGGAATTTACTGGCAACGATATTACCTTATTTCAAGCCTTACCTACACATGTGAACTTTGAAGTGTCTACCATACCATCTTAGGTGGTTGAGGAATGGAACGGATTAGAATCCAGTCATCCCCGCTTTCCCTGCTCAAAAAACTTGGGTTTTTAAAAGATTTTCAAATTAAAACATAGCTTTGCTCCTTAAATGATTCTCTCGGATCGCTCAATGTGTATAGTTCCTCGTCAAAGCATTGTTTTGTCTCTTCTTATCCTACTTCTAAAAAGCTTATGTGGAGTTTTAGGTAGGGATAAAATATGTAGCGTACTTACCTTGCATGTATTGTAAGGTCAAATCCCAGATTCAAGGAGAGAAATGTCATACTCTTAGATCAAGATGTGCATGTGCATGGAATATGTGGTGGCTAACCTAATTCTACTATGCCCTTTGAAATATATTTCTCTCTTATGGAATATTTTTGCGAGAACATAGACTATCTTTTCTCATCTTTTTCTTTTCCTTTTTATTTATTTATTTATTTTGGAATTTTTTTTTGCATAACCCATGTCTCTCTTTACAACAAATTTTTGAGAGAAATATTATCAAGAACTTGGAGCATTTATTCTAATAAAACCTATCATATTTTTGTCTTCTCCAAGTGTAGGAGCAGAATATTTTGAGGTAGATGAAAAACATGTTTTTGCGTACTTCCAGTATAGAAGCAGCACATATATGTGGCGTGTACGTGATCTTGATCTTGGAAACATGACAAATCTCTCAACAAGGGTCAACAAGACTTGACAAAACTCAACACAGAGCAAGCAACTTATGTGGAAGGTTTTTAATGAGACTAATATATGGCTCTGGTAGGAAATTCAACATCATTGAGGAGACAAGCTATTGATTTTGAATTTTTGTAAGAAATTTTCTCAAGCACTTTGCAAAAAAAGCAAGATTTCTTTCATCATACCATATCTCATTCATCAACTACTTAGATAGCATGCTTTCCCTATGATAGATTGTTCACAAGTGACAGGAAAAGCATAAAATAAAGAATATGCGTACCTCCGCTTTGAGCCGATAAATGCATTTGCTCAAACTTTCTTCCAGTATGTATATATCAGCTAGACTTCGTCGACCTTATGATCTCTGCGTTCTCAAACAAACATATGATATGATATGATATGATATGACCGTACGTACTTCCAAGATCTGACTCATCCTTTTTGTGCCCGCGTACATCGTGTATATATATGCATGGAAATCTAACTTGCATACACTACATAAGGGCTCTATCAGCTTGATGTCTTGATCTTCCTATTCTGAGCCGATTGCGAGCAATCTTTCATTTATTGCTTCTAACTTTTAATGAGGCGATTGTCAGTTTTAGAAGTCCCACAATCAGATCAAGTTGAGAACATAGAAAGACCATTGTGAAAAATTCGCTTGCCGAAGCAACAAACTGCAACAAAGGTCAGGGCTGGCCAAGAGGCTTCCTACGTTGGCCGTTGAGCGCGCTGTAGGTACATCATGGTAGTGCATATGCCTTTGTTGTCATCGGACATGTCCTCACCAAACACGAGCTTAGAGACCCTATCTTCCGCCAACTCCTATCTTGTCGCCAATGGAGCGGCGATCGGTCATGTTGGCGCGGGGCTTCATGCTGAGCCGTCTAAAGGGCACGGCGGTAAATGCTGAGGATCGGCCGAGGAGCTTTGCCACTGTGGCGGTCTGCTCAAACAGTCTGCTGATGTCGACACTGCTGCACTGCTTCGAGAAGGACGTGGATGCGTCAGACACGACGCAGCCGAGGTCACTCGCCATATCAATGAGACTCTGTGTGGATAACAATGAGCAGCATTTGTCGTGTTATGTCCTAGACTCTTCTACGTCCTTTGCTCATCCATCGGTTATGCCTCCACGAGAGAATATTATCGATGTAGAGGAGGAGATCCACAACCTTGTTTGCCAGCATCACTTCCTTGTCATTGCCGTCAGCCATGAGTTCCTTGATCTTGTTCCACGGTAACTTGTTGCTTCTGCCACTAACCTTGCGTCACCACACATACATAGCAGTCTCTACCCAGTCGGCCATTGCCAACAAGTTGTGCTCCAACGAGATGTTGAGCGTGTCAAGCAAGAATTCTAGTGAAAACTTGTCGGTGCCTAGCATGACATGATACACTGGGTCCTCATGCTCGTTTATCCACTCTTGGGGAATAAATGGTTCATAGGCTTGGGGGTAGCCGATTCTACTTCATTGGAAGATGGCGTCTAGGACATAGGGCATCGACAACCATCACTAGTCCTCGCTCTGGTGATCCGACCTCCTGAATGACAATGGTGTCCTCGACGACGATGATGAAGTAATCAAGCTAGATGACCTTTTCCTGATATCCTTATCGATAGCTAATCTCCACCGTCTTCCGCATGTCGATAATAATTTTCAACCGATGGTCTCCTATCGGCTGTCAGGTTGTTAACCTTTTATGTATCTCTGATACAAACTCCCATGATGACTTTTCCTTCTTATCAAAAAAATATACTTGGTCGAACAGCCGATGATAATAACCCATGGAGGAAAACTCAATGTGACCTTAACAATCGAACTAGCGATGATCATCAGCTAAGTTGATCCTCATTGGCTCTATGTGATTATTCTTGAAATTCCACTGTTGTACCAGAAACTGATATCTCACTAGTTTTACACCCTTGTCGATCGGCTACAGACTCCGTCAGTTTGAAGGGTAAGGTCTTGAACCAACAGCCGATTCTATCTCAAGAGAGGTGATTGGTCTTTGTCAGCTTGGAGAGTAAATGCGTCATCGACAAGACCTTCCTCGCATGGCAACTTACAGAAACAACAATTCCTTGCTTCCTAGTCCGCTTTTCAATAAAGGCCACTGATAGTAAAACACCTTCATGCGTATGTAGAATAGCCGATCCCCATATATTAGAATAATCATTATTAATTTGATCTTCTCTTGCTTGCATCGGTTGGCATAACAATGATATACTCCGAGCATCTTATCGGCTATTGACTTGATACCTTTGTTCTCAGCTACCACAATATTTTCTGTATGTTAATAATAACTTTTGTCCGATGGTTATTGCTCAAAATCACTCAGTCGACGGTGGGGTAATTTGAAGAAATATTTCCTTAACCTATCGGCCATTTATAACAGCATGCAAACCTGACCTACGAAAAACCTAAGTTCAGACTCCACCTCTTTTTGTAGACGCACACATACAAATTTTCCTTTTATTTATTTCTTCATATATGCATCCCATGTCACAATATATTTGGAGTCCTGATTCTCGGCAATCATATCAATACTTGCATACATGATAGTTTTCGGTAGATTCCTGTTTGCACTCTGATCCTTCCCAAATTTAGTCCATTGTGGCTGCATCGGCTCTACATAGCCGATTGTGCGTCCAGAGCACCACCGGTGCATCCAAGCTCTCCACGTCACACGCGGTCATCCACTGCTGAAGTACCTTTGCTAGCGGCCATGTTGTGTCTGCCAGGCCAAATGGCTCCATCACTTGATGCATTAGCTGAAGTGGAAATTGAGCTAGTACTGGCTCCTAAGCTAGTCTTTTTATATCTGTTCTTGGAGTCTATGGAGGTGAAGGATCAGCCGATGCGGATGTGGGGATAGCCAATTCTTATTTATATATGGATACACCACGGTCTTGGGCAATCGAGCAGGAATCCTTTGTATGACCTTCTAAGCAATTAACCAATCTTCACGTATTTTGAGAAGCATATACCATGCATGGACTTATACACACTTGCTAGCTTCTTCCATATATGTCAACATGCGTATATGCATGCGTGGCACTGTAACGTGTTAGCTCTTTCCTTTTAACTGACGTGAAGTGCTATCCTCATAGCCGATTCTATTTTAGGAAGCGATCGGCTCTCATCAGTTTGGGAGGCAAATATGTAGTTAGTAGGACCCGTGTTCTATATTTAACGACGCCGCGCTACTGCCGTGAGCATGGTGGCTTGGACATATCAATAGGAGCTCGGTTATTTTTTCTATCTAGTAAACCATCAGCTTTATGCTCTGGCTGATCGGCTTCTGTTGACGTCATCGTCCCAAATACTTCGTTCTGGTAAGGTAGCTGTTTCCTGGGCTGATGAGGATAGTAGTAGATCGACGACAACTGTAGCCTTGCTAATAAAGTATTCTGGCCAGCCTGCTAATGGTATATGTTCCACTCAAATATTTTAACTCTGGAACAGCCATCATCAATCCAAGATTTAGGTATCAATGGAGCTGGCTATTATCATTTTCCTAGATTAGTTAGCCTCTTGAATTTGCATAGCTTCTCTCTATATTGACGGCTTTGTTGACAGTAGCCGATGAAATTATACTAACAGCCGATCATCGGTCCGTTCAGTCAATAAATCCAAGCAGAAATCCTATTTGCTTTGTGGTAGTAGCATGTATCTTGTATGTATTTAGTAGATGCATTAACTCCTTGGAATTGGTAGACACACTACGCCTGGTGTCCGCACGGCTTTGTGCATGTCCTGGACTGTTTGCTGGATCTTCACACGGTAACAAGATTGAGCGCTCTTTCCTGAAACTTAACGATCTGCATAGCGGAGTGATGAGATATTGTTCCACGTGGATAGAGAAACCGATCTTCAATCCATCATCAGCTTCAGAACGTCAGGGCTGACTATCTTGTGTCGATGGAGGTGATGGAGTAGTCGATGATAATAGTCGATGGATGAAAGTTCAATTCGATCTCCATACAACCATCGACTTGATGCCTTGAGTAGTTTGACACCTGCACGTATGGCTTCTAACCTTGTTCGCTTGCATCTGCTCCACATTTGCTTCAAGAATAGCTGCCGTACCATCTGGATCCGGGCCCGCTGAATCAGTTTACGGATGCTACCGATCCTGCTTTTTGATTTTTACCGGGACTGACGGTAATGTTTTTTTGCCGCTTTCTGATTTCATTGTGCTCTTCTGCCTGAGATAATAGCCAGCCTGTGGTCTGCCACACAGAGTTTCTTCTTGGGCTGATTGACTTGAACTTCTGCTTTTTATTGATATCGGCTGATTGTGACAAGCCAATAGGGTGATAACTTGTGCTTAGCGTAAATTAGATGGTTGTGTAATAAATTCGTGGTTTACTTCCAGCAGCCCATCTTGAACCTTCTCCTTGAGACTTTCCACGACAGTGTCATGTGGTTCGAATTTGCTGAACAATCTGATTTATCATAATGGATGGTCCAATACTCCAACAATATCGGCTCCTGCTTTTAATACCAAAATCCATTCAGAACATACTGGCTTGCTCCCTAAAGTTACGTAATAACTAAGCCGATACATGGAGACAGCTGAATTTGCTTCTTCTCTAATTTGGTGTAGCATAATGGCAACACAGTACTTTGGTACCCATCTATGTGATGCTGCTTGATAATAATCTATCTTCGTGTACGCCAAATAGCATAGTAGCTCTTTTGAGTGGTGGAGTGCAGGAGTAGCAGCTTTTTGATCCTTTCGAGCTCATCAACCAGGGTGTTAGGTGTGCTTGATTTAGTTGACTTCTAATCAAATGATTGTGGTCCCACTGGGCGTGCCAGAACGTGTGTCGGCGCAAAAATGTCTCGATGCGCCGAGCACACAGCAAGCTGGAAGGATCTACTTAGGATGAGCCCGGAGATCCGCTAGATCCGCTTGGCTTCAACGCAGGGTTAGCCGATCCTACGTATTCCTCCCGAGACGTGCCAGTCAATTTAACCCGCAATTGACAAGAAGAGAAAGTTTATCAGTAATTTAAGGTGGAACATGCCAGTCTTTGCCCAGACAGTTCCAAGTGTGCCGCTTCGGGTGCAACCAGACGGAAAAATCGACTAAACGGCCGATACGCGAAGAAATCGGCTGTTATGGACTGTGAAGCTCGTGGATCGCGATTGATTTTATGTTGACAGGTACAATGCACGTGGATATAAGAAAAATTATTAGCTAGGTGGATATTACCAGTGTAAAGCATTGAGCCGATGAATCTAACGAGAAAGGATATAACATGCGAACAAATCGACTGTTTAGTACGAATGGATCTACAAACGCTATGAATCTAATCTGTTACCATCAACAGTGAGGTTCGATTGGATCGATGACAGCTATGATGATAATAACAAACAAAAACCGAAGAATCCATAAAGTCATCTATACATTGATAGGCTTTCCGAAAGACATGCTATATGTGTGAACGCTCAAGCGAATCGGCTGAAATAGCCGATTCAGGTGGAAAAAGGACTACAACATGTGAACAATCACCTATTTTACATAGACAAATCTATGAACTCATCAGACTTAACCTGCTATCTCTAACAGTGGGGTTCGACCGGATCGATGACATCCGTGATAAAGACAACAAATCAAACCCTTAAAGCAAACAAATCTATTCACATTTAACAGAATCATAGAGACACACTGTAGGCATTAAAGCATAGGCGATCGGCTATTTAGCCGATGCAGGCATAGCAAACAATCAAGGTCATGCCTGATCGAGAGCAAATCTACCAACTAGCATCCTCCAATCTAAAGTGCCATCAATGGGGATCGATCGGATCGTTACAGCCATAATAGCGAACTATAGACCAGATTTAACTAGCCAGCAAACCTCCTCAAGATCATACATGCCTTAACCGCGTACTATACACGATCAAGATCGAAATAGAACAGCCGATGAAACATAACCCGTCGCTCAGAGTAAGAAACATCGTATTGTAACAAGGTAAACGACGGACTAAAAGGATATGAGGCCGATCTCGATCAAGCAGATTGATGTTGCTGAAAATTAATAACAATAAAAACATCAGCAAGATCGGTAACTTAATGAATTTATCCGAAGGACGCCACCCTTAGGTAGAGCCGATAACTTGACATTGATCTAATTCGAGCAGTGGAGGTCGAACTTAACCGATGCAGCCGTACTTGAACTAGATAAGAGTCGATAACTAGCTTATACTAGAGTTTGCAGTGGAGGTCGAACTTAACCGATGCAACCATACAACACAGAAGTATAAGTCATGACGGTACTTACAGACAAGCCGGAGGTCGGCCGGACCGATGTAGACCTGCTTGTTGAAGAACTCGTCGAGATCTACACTACTCCTACTCCTAAGGGTTAGCGAAAAGCCGAAAAAATAACTTGTATTGATTGATTGGATGTCCTTGATACAATAGCCGGGGGTTTATATTTATACCCTGGGCTGATAAGAGTACTAAACGAACACGACTAGATAACAAAAAGAAATATCAAAATACATGGACTCTAATTTCCCTTACGCAGAATCCTTGCCGATGAAGCTTCCTTTTTTGATACGTGTCATTGTTTCTTTCATCCTGATATGTACCTAGACGTCATGTCTCTCTCAAGTTTACTAAATAATATTTTCTGGCCGGCTCATAAATATCCCTTAATTAGGAAATTTTCTTGCTTTTGACATCATCGGTCGATCTCTTCCTTTTCAGGATAAACTTACCAAATTTTGGTGTAAACAGTTTGTACTTATTAAAATCATCATTTCGCACTGTATTATATTCATACCCGAGATTGACCAAAGCCCTGTGACATTTATATTAATTTAACTAGTATGGCATCTTTTGACGTCCAGAAATAACTTTGTTAGTTTAACTCCAACATATTTGGCACTCTGTTTTGAACATGGATTCTTTTGGTCAACTACTAGGTTTAATGTATGCATAAAATAAATTCAAGACTACAAGTAATAAAACACTAGAAACAACAACAAATAAGACCCAATAACTCCAAATCTAGCACCATTTGACAAAATATTATATTTTATAAAATAATATTAATTTCATACTTTCCCATTTAGAATGAATTACTCGTGATTTTTAGGAAAATAAAATAATTTCTATAATTTGAAGAAAATACAAACCATCTTTAATTTAAAACCATGTACATTGCCAAATTTGTTCAGTATTAATAAATTGGTGGTAAAAGAATAGTTTTAGAGTTACTTGGTCAAAAACAAACTCATGTAATAATTGGATGGCCAAAAAATAAACTTCTCCCTTTAAGATTTGCGCTCTATTTCTCAAGCTAGGTTTAAGCTTGCGTGCTTGATTGTGTTTTGGGATGTGTAGCTTTAGTGATACCCTTTCTTTAGTATAATGCATATTTCTCTCAATATTTTTATGATTATGGTACATATTTTTGACAAAAAGTAATATAGACCATTAGAGTGTCTCCAAGAGTGCCTAAAAAAAGATTCCAAAGCGCAGGTTTTAGGATGGTTGCAAAAAAATTATTAGGCGGAAAATGACCTTCCTCCAAATGTAGCCTATATTTGGTGCCCAAAAACTAGATTAAAAGTAATCCATTCATTCTAAATTATAAGATATTTTAGTTTTTCTCGACATATTATTTTTATTATATATCTAGACAATGTATATATCTAAATTCATAGCAAAAACAATGTATCTAAAAAAGTCAAAACGTCTTATAATTTAAAATAGAGGGATATTTGAGAACATGTAGGAGTTGTAAGCAAATATGCCATGACTCAAAGAAAATTGAAAATAATATAGGATTTCTAGGTTCTTTTGTAAAGCTTGAGATCTTATTGGCCATGGTGGTCGTCGGCTATATGTTATGCTCACAGCAAGCAACACCACGACGTTTAGCTGTGCACGACAGCTCAGCACGCGATGTTTAGTCTTATAATAGACCCATGACCCATCAGTGTGATGGCCACTAAAATGGACGAAACAAAGTTGAGTCTGCTGAATGATGTAAGAGAAGACGGAGGTCACCATTATAGCGCGGAGGGACGAGCAATGGAGGTGGTCGCTCCCAAGATGTGTCAGTGACGGCTACTCCGACCATCAAACCAAAAGCCGCTATTAAAAAAAAAGACCCAACTAAATCACTAATAACTAATAAGGTTAGCGAGACCAATTGTTATCCTATTAACTAACCCAATTTAAGCAAACTAACCCAATAATCCCAAGAGCTGCCTTCCGTACGCTTCACTAGCGCGAGCCATAAGATTAGGTTGCTTAAATAAATACACATATGGCCGAACTCGAGATGCAATCTTATCAATAGAATATACATATCTTCTGCACACACACTTGTTTTTTCAAGAAAGGATAGAAGAAGTCAAATCTTCATTGTGCCCTTACGTATTTGACTTGGGTATACACAAGGAATTTAAATTGTTTTATTAGAAAGATTTAGGTGCTAGATTGCAATTAACCATAGACATTAGGGGTTAGTAAAGAAAACTAGCATGGCACAAAGAACATGGTTCACAAATTGATGAAAGACATGGTGAAATCCGTAAAAAGGCCTGGCTTGGACTAGATTATAGCAACTTAAAATCTTGTAGGGGTAATTTAGAAGATATCCAAGACACCGAGATCACACTTAAATCATATATGCCAACGGATGCTATACCGGCTGGTCAAGCACTCCGGGTGGTACCCTCGCGGCATGGGTTCGATCCCCCACGAGGGCGAATTGTAGTGCCGACGGTAAAAAAAACATCGTCTGCCCCGCGTTACCTAAATCACAAGTTTGTGGTACTGGCCCACTCATAGGGTAACATGCCCCTGCGTGCGGGCGGGTACGATGTTGGGGGGTTTTCTCCAACTAGGTGAGAAGCCCTCTACCTTAATGCGAAATGCTCGGAGGCACATGCTATACTCCTGCGGTCTGAGTTTTTTTTTAAATCATATATCTCTGAGGTTTTTTTTTTCTAAAAACTTGAGGCCAATATAATGACGCCATGGAGGCTGTTGGCCTGGTTGCTGAGCTATATGCTTGGTGGTAGCCGGGCCGCGTCGCCCCACAGGCCCCAACGTCATGCGTGTCATGGAAGAGGAGGGTGGTCTTGTCCTTTTGGGGTGTGGATAGGTGAGGAGCCTAGTGAAGTCAATTTTTGTAGTTCATTTCTGCGGACTTCTCCTCTGGAGCTGTTACTGTGTGCATTATTTTACAGGGCTTCGGCAAGAGCCGGAGCTGAATCCGTGCAGGGAGCTTTACCAAACGTGCCTTTAATGCTACCACAATTCTAACAAACAGTCATGTTTGTTCCAAAAAGAAAGTTGAATCTCTCACTGTTAGTTAGGATTTTCATTGATGGTAAAATACATCCGGAAACGAACTTGTGTTCGATCCCTATATTCAGGTGACAGATGGGTAACATAATTCAGCGGTTTGGTGAGAAGCGAAAAAGAGAGTAAATACATCAAGGTCAATAGAGCAACATGAGAAGCTAGCAAGTAGCAAGAATATCTCATCTAATCAGTTCCGTGGTGGATATCATTATCAAGGCTGGATGATCAACCATTTGACCGATCTTTGACTTCGAGTTAGCTTCTTGTAGATGAGCTGTCCGTCCAAACATCCGAAGTTCCATAGCCCGGTAATATGAACCCAATTTTATTTATACTACTAGTAGTAGAAGATTGAGTGAAACTTCACAAAACTATATTCGCTCTCGTTAAAAAAAACACTTGACACATGTGATTTTGTACATTTTTTTACGAGTATTTTTTTTACCATCAATTCCTTCTAAAATATAATATTAAATTCCTTCAAATTTAAGAGATTTTGCAAGTACTTCGAACACAAATCCACACATATAACTTAAATATTTCAACACCAAATAATGTGGCAATTATCATTGTAGTTGAAGGTTTAGCCAAATCTTGTCCTATGTAAAATATTTTTGTGACTGGATGGGTACTGCGATTAGAAGAACTATCGCAAAACAACAATTCTATATAGTAAACTTTACAAAACTATACTATAATTAGAATAACTGTCACAAAACTACACTCTTAAGAATCAATTTGAAAGAATTGCGCTTTTCTCATTGGTTCATATATGATCATATCACAAAACTACATATTTGCGTTGTGTTCATTTTGTTTTACAGATTTACACATTTTTATGTTTCAAAGTGTAGTTTATTTGCAATTCAAAAATGACAATAATCATATGACTTTATGATTGTTGGACATTACAATAGAAGCGCATAGTCACCAAGTCATAATTCTTTCATTGGTAGGAAAATGGCCATGCATCAATAGCGGGAACCATGTGGTAACTTTGTTAATCTTGAGGTGTTTATAGGGATAGAGGGCGTGTGCATGTGTTCACATGGCTAAATATCCGTGTGTGTAAAGTTTATGTTTGTACTGAGTCTACAAAAATCACAGCTTCTTGAATTTAATTGTCAGAAGCGTAATTTAGTGTAGTTTTGTGATAGTTTTTGCAAGCTTAGTGCAGTTATGTGTGGTATACTCAAGATGTAATATCCAATCTCTTGAAGTAAAAGAAATAAACTTTATGCAATAAAAATCACCCTCCAGCAGTCCGCATATCCAACACCATAAATTTAGTGATATCCTCTCAAATTTGGGGCGAAATTCTGTCCTATATGTTCTTTGGGATAGGGGAATTGCAAGGGGACAGAAATATATATTTTTTAATATGCAGAAGAGCTGCATATTTTTTTTATTAAAATAGAAAAGGGAAGATAATCACATACAACAGTAACCTCACTACCCTGACTAGATGGTATGAGAAGGTTAACGCTAGAAAAAAAATCATCTGATATACGTCATGAAACGACACCATCAGAAAAACAAAAGACTCACACTAGACCTTCTACATGACCTTTCTATACATGCGACCAAAAAATAGTTCCCCAAGCTTTCGAGCTCCAGCAAATCACCACAACCATATCTCTTTCTTGAAGAATTATTGGGCAGCTTGCAAGGAAGAGGATAGAACATGAAAAACAATTTGATTTCTATGATTCCCATAATAATGTCCAAGCCTCCAGGATCAAAATGTGATCAAATCCTCTTCTTTGGGCCTTTCCAATATTTTACTTCATATTCTCCATCAACCAACAAAGCTTCTCTCATTGCTTCTGGGTACCACACTTTTCGGGCTGAGATGAAACAGCAAGTAGAACCAAAATTGCCGAGCAAACACAAAATCACAATTCGACGCGCATGCATAGCCGGCCAACGCACGCAACACACGAGCTATAACTAGTCTGGGGGAGGGGCCGCATGGGTGGGTGGTAGGCGGTGCGACCAGCGAAGAGGTCGCCGCATGCCGGGAGCGGCGAACGAGGCAATGGCGGTTGAGTTCTCCATGCCTAGGGCCTTTGAAGGGGAGGGGTCCGGGGGCGGTGACCGGCCCGACAGTGGTGGCGGGTTGAGGGGCTACGAGTGAGGCGGCAGGAGACATCCGGTTGGGCGGAATCGGTAGCGGAGGTAAGGAGTCAATAAGGTGTATGATTGACATTAGGGAAGGACAGGGAATTAAAGGTTGGGCACGGGTGGGCAGCGGGAGGGAGGTCAACAGCGGCCCTCGTAGTGGTTGAGGCAGCGAAGGGAGGAGGAAGGTGGATGGAGAGAGAGATGATGGGTTTGTGATGAGATAGACAAAAAAATCATGCACTTGTGACCTCTCCCTATGTGCAAAAAATATATAGGGGAGATTTTTATTAGGATACATCTGTATTAGAATATGTTAGGAGGACTCTTAAAGATGCTCTAAGGGAGGCTACATATATATGTGCAACATGAAAACCACACCCCGAGGTTGACCGAACTGGAAAATTTCCACATAACAAGATTGATTGCCCTGCACAACCACACAATCTATCCTTGTTGTCCAACAACTTGACTTGAAGTATATCCCAAGAGAACTTTTTTGTCGATATAGATAACCAACAGGAAGCTAGCTCCTACTCCATATATATCTAGCTAGGTTCGTGTTTGTTATTGTTTATTTAGGATCCTCCAGCCTTTCCTTGTCTTGTAAGCCAAAACACCACGCTTTTCTTTCTTCCAGCAGCAGCAGGCGACAATGCCTGTTCAGTTGCAAGCATGGTATTTTAGGGTGGTTCCTATCATCGATGGGTGCGTAGGGCCTCCACCTGTTGCAGTTGCAAGCAATGTATTTTCATGGCCGCGCGCATCATGTCCAAGTGCTCAACCAGTCCACACAACAGTCAACACCTGCACACATTCCCTCATGACAGATAAACATTCTCTGCTGCAGATTTTGTTCGCTTGTTGGGAGGCCCTTCCGGCGGCCAGCAGGCCCAGCACAACCACTCCAACGATCTCATCAGGTCCAAGAATTCCCTCCCATGCACCGTCTAATGACAAATAAACAACAGAGAGGAGAGAGAAGCAAAGACACAAATAAGAGGAAAGAGAGAGGCAGAGAGAAAGAGGCCAAGAGGGAGAAGAAAATCACAAGAGGAGGGAAACAGCAAGTAAAAGACACTTTCAATGCCATTGCTTGGTCTGTTAGATTTGTTTTTTCTCTACTACTACTGGGTCCTTTTTTTCCTTTAGAAGACAAACAACCTGTTCGTTTGTTGGTTTCAGCCAGGACTTATCAGTCATGGTACAGTATTTTCTTCTCACAACAAATCAGCACCAGCCGGGTTTATTAACCCAGAAACCAACCAGCGAAGACTCTGAAAATTTATTGTTTAGGGGACCAGACTACCAGAGCAACAGCATCATCATCATCCTCTTTCTCTCTATATATTAGAGCAATCTTTTTCTCTCTCTCAAAAAAAAAACTGCAATGATCAACTTTACCACACCCTCCTCTTCCTTTGATGATCCTTGCCGCCTTTACCTTTTTTTTTTCTTCTTTCTTTGCCCCCTCTTTGCCCTTTATTCCCTGCCTAGTTGCTTTGCTTGCTGCTAACAAACTGCTTTCCATTGCTAGCTCCTAGTAGCTCCGAGCCTCCTCTTCCAGTTCCAGCAACACGCAACGCCATAGCTAGCTGCACTTGGCGTAGCCATGAAGGAGTTCTCGTACGAGGAGGTGGAGGCGGCGACGGGCGGGTTCGCGGCGAAGAACCTCGTGGGCAAGGGTAGCCATGGCAGCGTGTACAGGGCCAGGCTGAGGGGAGGCGGCAGGATGTCCGTCGTCGTCGCCGTCAAGCGGCCGTCGCACGCGCAGGGTGAGGCCAAGCTCGCCAACGAGATCGCCGTGCTCTCGGCCGCGCCGCGCCACCCGGGGGTCATCGGCATCGTCGGGGTGTCGTCGTCATCGCCGCCTCCGCCGGCCTCGTCGGGGCCACGGCTGCCTCCACTGCTCGTCATGGAGTTCATGCCCAACGGGTCACTGCACGACCTGCTACACCGGTCGCCGAGGCCGCCGCCGTGGCCGCGCCGCGTGGAGATCGCGCTGGACGTGGCGCGCGCCGTGCAGGCGCTGCACGCCGCGGCGCCGCGCGTCATCATCCACCGGGACGTCAAGTCCGCCAACGTCCTGCTCGGCCGCGACGGCCGCGCCCGGCTCGCGGACTTCAGCCTCGCGGTCAGCGTCAGGGAGGAGGAGGAGGAGGAGGACGAAGACGACGAAGAAGGCAGCTCGGCGTCGGCGGGGCCAGCCCCAGCGGGCACGATCGGGTACCTGGACCCCTGCTACACGGAGCCCGGGCGGCTGGGCCCGGCGAGCGACGTGTTCAGCTTCGGCGTGGTGCTCCTGGAGCTCGTGAGTGGGCGCAAGGTGATGGACATCAACTCGTGCCCGTCGTCCATCGTGTCCTGGGCTGCGCCGCTGATCGGCGCCGGGCGGGCGCGGGAGGTGCTCGACGCCAGGGTGGCCGCGCCGCCCACGGCGCACGCAGACCGCGCCGTGGCCCGCGTCCTGTCCCTGGCGGCGCGGTGCGTGTCGGAGACCGTGGAGCAGCGGCCGGCCATGGACGAGGTGGTCTCCGAGCTGCGCGGCGCCCTCGAGAGCGCCGGGTGGCGGCACGGGAACAGCGGCGGCGTGGTGGAGCGGGTGTGCAGGCGCGTCGCGTCGTGGGGGCAGCGCGTCAGGAGGAGGAGCAAGAGGGTGAGGGCGACCAAGGTCGAGTGCACCGAGCACTCCGACAGCGGCGTCGCAACCGGCTTGTCGTCGTGCGCCGCTCTGCCATCGCATCGGAACAACAAAGGCACCATGAGTGGCGCACTCAAATGAATCCAAAGCAGAAGAGAATGCTTTGAATCGATTCGAGAGCGAATTGGACCTCGTTTTCAGTAGTTGATTGATAAACCTTAGATGGATGTTACTGTTACTGTCACAGTAGTTATGTTACGAGACTAATCTACGGCTGTTTTGCTCGGTCTGTTCGTTTTTCACCTCGTGCAAGATATACACGTCAGTCTCGAGATATGGATTGACGTCGCGATGATGTATATACACTTGATGATTCACGTTTGAAGTTTGGGTTTCTTCATCTTTGACTTCGACTTGAGACCATCATGCATTTCACTATCGTTCTAGTAAGTATATGATTGTGCATCATATCAAAACTCTGGTAATGTAGGGAGATTATATATATATATATATATATATATATATATATATATATATATATATATATATATATATATATATATATATATATATATATATATATATATATATATATATATATATATATATATATATATAGTCGATGTCAGTCGATGTCAACCAGGGCAGGTTGTTAGGCGGCTGGCTGGAGACAATCTAGGCACGGGTAGCTCATGGAGTTCAGGTAGCAAAATCAAATGAACCCATGCTGGCATGCATGAGGCCTACGGCATCGATCTGCAGCACTGGTAGTGGTAGACTAACATCAGAAGGACATTTTTTTTTCGCTGTAGGCATGAGATGGCCATTACGTGAACAGTGAACTGGCAGCTGCTGAACTGCCCTGCACGCATGCTGCATGCAACCGTAGAAAAAAGCTCCTCTCCTTGATCTGATTCACACTGTAAAAGGTGGGAGAAAGAAAGAGTGTGAACAGAAGAAAGGTGTCATGAAGTTAATCTAGTCTCTGATCAGATGCACTCACGGCCCATGAAAACAGCTTTGCTCATTTGTATATATAAAAATCCAAATCCGTGACTGTGTTTAGTTAGGTGAAATTTGGTAATTTGGCTACTGTAGCACTTTCGTTTTTATTTAGCAATTAGTGTTCAATCATGGACTAATTAGGCTCAAAACGTTCGTCTTGCGATTTCCAACCAAACTGTGTAATTAGTTTTTTTTTCATCTACATTTAATGCTCCATGCACGTATCGCAAGATTCGATGTGATGGCTACTGTAGCACTTTTTGGGAATTTGGTTTTGGAACTAAACGTGGCGAGTATCTAGTTTTGTTAATCTGTTATTTAATCTGCTTTAGTTTGGCTCTTGGTTTCTTTAATGGATAGATAGATAAACTCCAGGGAGAGCGAGCTAGGATCGGATAATAAGAAAGTAGTTCGATATATAATAGTATCATGCTTTTTGTGTCTGGGCTTGAATTAAGGGTGCATGCATACCTGTGAAGACGCATTAACTTATTGCAAGTGCATGAAAAATAAGGTATGGTAGCTTTCATAATTCTTTGTTTTAGAAAATACTAGAGATAAGGGACACAACTAGTCTACTAGTATTCTAACTACAAATCAAAGTCAAACAACGCGTATACCCAATTTGCATCCTTTAAAAGATACTCCATCTGTTCCAAATTACAAGACATTTTAATTTTTCTAAATACATTGCTTTCACTGTATACCTAGACACAGTGTATATTTAAGTGGATAGCAAAAGCTATGTACCTAGACAAACTAAAACATCTTATAATTTATAATAGAGGGAGCAGTATTTTATACACTTAAAGCTTCCTCAGTTCAACACGCTTGCAATTATATAATCGATAATGCATTTGCACAGAATTCAAACCCTCAGAGAAGAATTTGCATGAATCTCCTGCACATTTAAATTAATTCAAAAATGGTATTGCAAACGGAGTCTGGAATGTCACTTTGCGCTCAAGTGCTGAACCATAAAAGGTTGGCTTCGCTTTGCTTTTTTCTCATTTATTTTAAGAGAAGCAGCCTCCCTTGAAACGTCTACCTTGTGTTATTTGAATAATCAGGTCGCCTCTTTTTTCTAATTGAAGTTTAAAGGGATGGGGGAATCTCTAACATTTGAAAAAAGTTGTTTCTTTTTGTGGAAAAAAAGGATGGGTAGACGAGGAGATTCAGTCCAAGAGAAGTTCCATTGACGAATTCCTTTGTTGAATACTTCTTCCAGGTTTTGCCTCTTTTGAGCGTTGACAAACCTACTAGTCGTCATCTTCCAGCACCTGCACTTGGAAAACAAGAAGACTGGTGCAATTTCTTGCGGATTGCGGTGCCTTAACCAATTTGATACACATGACAGACTTCTACATTTGATCGAGTAAAAGGACTCGTTCAAACAGAAAAAGGGTAAGATCGTACTTCCACTTATGTCCTGCCGTACGGCCAACAATCAAGAGATCTCCAGTCAGCCTCTAGACCAAAGCAGAGCCTTTAATGTCACCAAAGCAACACTGTTGTTCAGTTACCTCTACGGTCAACGCCTAGGCAGAAGGTAGTGCGGAGAAATTGAGCCGACGGCAAGATCTGCTAGGGTTAGGATTTGTGTACGTGTTCATAGGGTGCGTGTGCGTGCGTGTGCGTTGTATAATTCTTAAAAAAAACAAACAAAACCGGATATAGCTAGACCTGCATACGTACCATGTATTTCTGCAAGAAATTCAAACACCTAAATTTGGAAGGGAAAGGCATGATCATTGTACCAAGATAACACAAATTGTAATACAACCACAAACAAATTTGAACGAAAATTACCGACATGGTAAAATCCCTTGGGAGAAAACAAACGGATATGTCCATTGAAGCAGGGAGAGGAATAAGGCATAACCAAATGCAGTCAGTCTCCAACACTAGACTAGTTACTATCATCAGGAGAGGAACTAGCTTCAAATTGGGGGCGCATCTCACTTGGCCATCATCACCTTCACGAACTCCTCGTAGTTGATCTGGCCATCACCGTCCACGTCGGCTTCACGGATCATCTCGTCCACCTCCTCGTCCGTCAGCTTCTCACCAAGGTTGGTCATGACATGGCGAAGCTCAGCAGCGGAGATGAAGCCGTTCTGGTCCTTGTCGAACACACGGAAGGCCTCCTTGAGCTCCTCCTCAGAGTCAGTGTCCTTCATCTTGCGTGCCATCAGGTTGAGAAACTCAGGAAAGTCGATGGTTCCATTGCCATCAGCATCAACCTCATTGATCATGTCCTGAAGCTCAGCCTCGGTAGGGTTCTGCCCCAATGAGCGCATCACAGTTCCAAGCTCCTTGGTGGTGATGCAGCCTGTAGCATGAGCCAAACATTACTTACTGCTTTCTCAAATTACTTAAACTGATATAGTAATAAACAATGAATCAATGATAGATAATAACCAGGAAAATATCTGAGAAAGACAGCTTAAAAGTTTAAACCATTTTCAGAGGCGGCATTCCAATCATGATATGGTGTCAACAGTAATAGCAATCATGCTATCAACTAGTCCCCTGAAAGTTCCAGCTTTAACATGTTATCTTTCTATAAAGACTACCAACCATGTCAAAATGTATTCATCCTCAACATGATCTGGGAGTTATTACACTTGATAGGCAAATAGCAAACCATGTACCTGCCCACAGGCAGAAAAGTACCACCAGACTACTGGTGCTACAGGATAACACCTCTACTAACTGACAAACAGGTATCAACATTATTATAAGGATATAAATGCCATACTTTTCTTTATCTGACATTTTAAATTAATGTATTTCAGAGGTACAGATCACTTCTACAGTTCTACAAGTAGGCAGCTATATAACAATTGACAGCAAACCATGAACAAATTAACTGTGCCATCCAAAAGAACTTCTGTAACACAATTAGAGGAATCAAGTTAGACAACAACCTACATAACATAAGAATCTACTTGGCTTTTCTTTATCAGAATGGAAGGAAATGTTCAAGGGAAGAAAAGCAAAACCAAATGAAGCCTAGATTTTCTAGGAATGAATTTCACCCAAGGCCTAACTATTTGGGTTACAATTTGTAGGCGTGAAAATGTATCATGATGAATTGATGATTTGTGAAAGATCATTAATAGCTTCTAAATACTACTCAAGATTAATGCCTGAAATGATATTCGAGAAAACTATTTTCATATGGTTAGGACACCCTAAATCAAAACACAAGCCCAAATTTATCGAGCACTTATTGATAATATGCGAATTGTTTTGATTCATATTATACTGGGATACAAACTACAACTGAACTCCATGATATCAATAACTTAGTGTAGATATAAATATCCATATCCATACACAATTAAAGTTGCAATGAATGTTTGGCTATTCTCACAATGAAAACTTGCTACAGTACAATTATTAAGCATGCTAATCAATACCTACTGTATGAAGAGGACTAGAATAGTACCTATTTAACGCAATACTAGATGAGCACCAGAACTGCTAAATTTTTTAGGCAGCACCACAGCAGGAATGCCATATGGACCACCCTTTTTCCTACACGCTATGCTAGCACACTCGGTGGGTGTACACTCCCAATACCTAGGTTTGAGTCCTCTTTAACTTGAATTTGAGTGCCTAGTTCTTCTCAATTAAAAGTCCACCTAGTTCCTCTTTTGCTTAGTCAAACTTTTTTCCTCTTATTATTACGCTAGCAGTTTTTTTTTTAGATAATGGAAAAAAGTTCTGCCTTCAAACCTCTTCAAAGAAGAGGCATCAGTCCAATTCAATACAAATCAATTAGGAAACAATAAAATGTCGATTACGCTAGCAGATGCCCCACCAAGGCATCACAAAAAGAAATGTGGACCAGACTCATACTGGTAAACCCACTGAGCCAGATTTCCTGAGGATTTGAGGTACTCTAGAAGCGTAAGGGCTTCTGCTGCTATGAGCTATGTTAGCATATAGATTCGATCATTCAAAGCATAATACAAGACTGTAACAACTAAGGGAGCGATCACAAATAAGAGAATAGCCCAACTGGAAAATTGCTAGAATTGCCAATTCTCTGCATGTTCTTAGCTCTCGACTAGGACTAGGGATTGCCAAGGAAGTTGATAATGTTATATTTTAATCCAGATCTAACTAAATCCATTGAGAGCCTGGTTTAACATGGAACATGAGAATTCTATAAGGAACATCAGGAAAGAAGTTTAACTAGTGATAGCATGATATCAAACAGTTATGCTCCCTATAAAACAAATGTTACCAAAGGTTCATAGGTTTTGACTGTGCATTTCTCAGCTAGGTAACTTTTTTGTTAACCCTAAATTCAACTTTGATATGTTTCATGAAAGAGAAATGAATAAAAACCAGGTAAAACCCAATGGGTAGGGAACTGTACTTAACAAGCAACAAACTTGAAGAGGATTTTCCCAAGCTACACTATTTTGATGCAATATTGTTCTTGCTATTTTCATCAGTCCCCTTAATATCTTCACAATTTAAAATCAATAAGCATTAGACGATATTACTTCTGCAAACGAATTCATATAGATGTCGTTATTCTTACAGCCATGCCCATCCATTAGCATGAAGGGGAACCAAAAGCCTATGGTGCTATTTGCTTACAAGTTACAACTTGCGAATGGTGGATGGCAAAATTTGGTAACTTGGACCAAATCTGGAAACCATCAGTTCATTAGCACAAAACAATAGTTCTAAGTTTTTTGCCAGAATTTATCCAAGTCAGATGAACAGTTCTGTTTTAGCACACAATCACAGTGCAACAGATTGTGAGATGATGAACCATAAATCTGTAACGGAACTCGCATGGTCACACCCTTTTTACCCACAACCCGTCGAAGGTGCTAACTGCTAACGCCTGTACACAATAATGCCACGTGGTGTAACCGACGTCCAATGGCTAGCTCCAATACTTGCTAATTCATTCTGTATCCCTCGCGCCAACAACACAACACACATCATCTTTCCTGCTATACACACGCCTTGCTAATTCATTCTGTATCCCTCGCGCCAACAACACACCACACATCACCTTTCCTGCCATACGCACGCCTACTGGCTAGTGACTCACCATGCCCCTACAACACCCATGATGCAATATGATTGCACCATGCTGGGGAGTTCACCACCTTCAAGCTATTCCTGACAACTAACTAGTGACTCAACATGCTCTCATAACTCCCCACAATCAGGACCACACCACGCTGCGCCCTGCGCTACATTCAAGCTGCAGGAAGCAGCATCCGCCACCACCATGTCCGTGCTACCCACCGTGGTGCCACCTCCTCACACGATCGAATGCTTTCTACCACCTCCTCACACGATTCAATGCTTCCTACTATCACTATCCCGGTTTACAATAACGGGGGAACTCCCATGGTATGGAATGATTCCTTGGCTGGAATTCCACACAACCTCCAATCGTCGGATACTAGACCCAGCCGGTCGCCTTCGAATTTCCGCCCGGGTGGCCGGGTGACACCTCCACTCGGCTCCGAGGCCAAAAGCAATTTGTCTCCCCGTTGGGGATCCTACTCAGAGGAATTGCAAGAACTAGGCGTAACGTGATAGAGCCGAGAAGAGATAGAGGGCGTGAGATCTGCATCTACATGTCGAGATACCCCGAGACCAAAAAACACACCCAAATCTACCCCGCGATCCGCTCGATGCGAGGTGCCACGGACACAGCCAGCGGCCATGTGAGATCTCCCGTCGCTTCCGTGGCGTGAACCTACCACGCCACATCAAGCCGCGCGCGCACGTCTGGAGAGAGAGAGAGAGGGAGAGAGAGCGGGGGCGTGGGGAATACCGTCGCCGTCCTTGTCGAAGAGGCTGAAGGCCTCCTTGAACTCGGCGATCTGGTCGTCGGTGAGCTGGTCCGCCATGGCAACCCGAGCGAGGATCTGACGGAGGGAGGGAGGGAGGCAGGCAGGCAGAGAGGCAAACCGCGAATGGAGGAGGAAAGTCTGGAAGTGGGGGAGAGAGAAAGAGAGGAGAAAAGAGGGCACTGTGAGGTCAGCGGTCAGAGGCAGTCCCACACCGACCGGTCTCTCGTGGTCGTGGGCTCCACCTTCCACGCGCGAGACTTGTCTCCCCTGACCCCTGCTGCTCGTGGTGCCACACCGTGCATTTGAGCATTTCTCTTCTCTCACTGGCCCAAACCCGGATTAAAAGAAATACGCAAGATCGACTCCAGCGGGAGCCCTCAAATCGGCCTCTATTTTTTATCTGAGGGCTTCCTTTTATTTTTGAGAGTATTATTTTTTGCAACTACTTCGGCAGTAGATCTCAAATTCCTTTTTAAGACACTGACACATGGGACCCGTTCATCATACTCTCTGTCCTTTCCTTTTCTCCGTCGCGAGGTCGCTCTACCCCACGCTCGCCAGTCACGCTTCCGCCTCCCATGCGCCGATAGATTCAGGCGGCGGGAGGGCTCTCCGATGGAGAGCAGCACACGCTAGGGTGGTGGCATGCCGGAGAGGAGGCTGGCGTCGAGATCCTATGGGGAGATCCGGAGAAGAGGGAGCTTGCCACAGGAGGTGTCCATCTGTGGGGAGTACGTGGCCATGGAGGGCTCTAGCGAGTACGTGGTGTGCCGAGGAAGTTGCAGGGGAGGAGCTGCGGTAGGGATGTCGTCGGGGAAGGAGCCGCCAGTGTGAGCTGAGGTAGGGGCATCGTCGGTGAAGGAGCCGTCGGTGTCCTTCGGCTCGGCGGCACGCGGACACGGCAAGGAAGGAGCTGGAGAGGGATGTTGCCGAGGAAGGAGCCACCGGTGTGAGCTAAGGTAGGGGCGTCATTGGTGAAGGAGCCATCGCCTGCTCGGCAGCACGCGGACACGACGAGGAAGGAGCTGGAGAGGGGCGTCGCAGGGCCTCGCAGGATGTGCGCGAGTGGAGTCGCGAGCACGAAGAAAGCGCGGGCAAAGAATAACCACAAACGGTGATTTGAGGGCTTGGTTCAGAGGCCCCCCCCGAATGAGGGGTGGGAGGGGATCTAAGGGCTCTCTCAAATTTGAGGGCTATAGTAGGAGCCCATGTTGGAGTGCAGTTTTTGCCTCTGAGCCCTCAAAGGTAGGATGAGGGCTTAAGTAGAGGCCCTGCTGGAGTTGCTCTAATAAATATATTTTGAGTTATTTTTCTTCCATTGTTTTTTTCTCAAATATATAAAGATTTGCGCATCTTTGAATTAAGCAGGAGAGAGTTTTTACACATGCCCCTTCAACAACGCGCTAAGGAGGACAAGAATGTTTCTTCAAGCTCACCACGTGCATCCGAAGGAAGACAAATGATACCAATCTTGCCATCCTCAAGCATGTGCTCAAGCTACAAACATAAGGATGTGCAGCTGATGTCGAACAACTCTTCTCGTAACGAATCCTTTCTGGTGGCGGACAACATGTGGAAGGTAAAAAATCATTACGAACCCTGATATTTGGTTTAGCCTGGCCATTTTCTATTTATCTTCTTTGTGATTTGCATCTCAACCATCTTGTATCAATTTCATGTTTCTTTTTTTATAGAAACCAGTAAGCATGAAAATGCTAGAGGTCGCTAGCATCATGGTCTCATGGACAAGGAGATCACCGAATTTCTCTCTAATGTGCCGCTTGGCACCCTGCTTGGTGGTTCAACTTCTGCGGTCGCGTTAGCTGTTGCTTTAGCAGCCACTTCTATCACTGTGCCAAGAGTGAGAAGTCCAGCATAGCGTGATGACGAAGAAGCTAGCAAGACTCCTATGTTGTTGATGCCAAGTAAATAGCTTTTTTTTTTCTCCATATCAACATAGTAAATTATCCTTTTCAGGTACCTGCTCCCTGTTTTGGGTACAAATGCCCTGGACGGCTGGGTCTTGATTTCTTGTGCTCTAAACAAGCACTAAAATTACAAAAAAAACATGGAAGAGCATATACAATTACTGAAATCTAATAAGGACCAGCTTGTAATGGAGCTTGTAGCCCCTCAAGACAACCAGCCACATCCACCGAATCTGTACCTCCCTATTGGTGGTGATGAGGACTACGAAGCTAGCTATTGTTCATATTGCATCAAGCAAAGCGTCAAATTCAACCGCTCTTACAAAAGAATCCAATTGCCAAGAGCCATATATCGTCCATTACTTCCACAAGGAGTCTATAAGTGGACCGAGGAATTTAAGGAACCTGGCGCCAATGATCTGACAACATTGCTCTAGGACATCAATAAGTTGAAGGAGTGCTTGACAATGAAATCTGGTCTGATGATTTTTTTTATTTCTTCGAGGGTGAGAAGGCAAAGGGCACAATCAACCCTTGAGATCTCGGAGAAATGTCGTCTAAAGGTGGAATTCGAGCTACAAGTGCTCAAAGCTAGCTAGTGGTGCTAGAGAGAACCAGCTAAGATTTGTCTAGAAGGACAAGATGTGACAATAGGAGGTCTAGCGGCTGCAAACTCAACTTGAGAATAAGAAAAAGGTACCAGGACAAGTTTTGTCTCTTCAAGACTCGCAACAAGGAAAGGGTTACTTTGTTCTCAAGTTGAGCTTGCAATTGTTGGACCTCCTCTTGTCACATCTGCTCCTTCGAGGCAAAATCTTGGTTGGTTCTCTCTCTAGCAACACCAGCTAACTTTGAGCACTTGCAACTCATATTCCACCTCCAAATGACCTTTCTCCAAGATTTCAAGGGTTGAATGTGCCCTTGCTTTTCACCCTAAAAAAGCCTCCTAAAAATCACTAGACCAGATTTTCCTATCAAGCACTCCTTTAGCTTGTAGATGTCTAGGAGTAGTGGTATCAGATCATCTGCGAGGTTCCTTAAAGTCCTCAGACCACTTATGGATTTCCTTCTAGATGTAATGGATGATGTGGCTCATCAATGATATTCTTTTGCAAGAGCACCTGAATTCAATGCACATCTTGCTTGACATAATCCAAACGATAGCTGGCTTCATAGTCATCATCGCCGCCAGCAAGGAGGTGCGAAATCCATAGACATAGCTAGTTGCCTTGAGGGGCCAGATGTTTCACTATAAACCAGTCCTCATCATATTTTAGCAATCACATATGCTCTTCCATGATTTATTGTAATCTTAATGCTTGTTTAGAGAAAAGACATCAAGCCAAAGGGCACCTATACCTAAAATAGAGAGATGTAAAATTCATAGGTATCCTGAAAATAATAATTTAGTATGTTAATACATAGCAAATAAAACAACTAGTTACCTACCACCAACAAAATGGAACGAGTCCTGCTAGCTCCTTCGTCATCATGCATCATGTGTATTGTATGCTGGACTTCTCTCTCTTGGCAACCCGAGGAGATTAGTTGATGAATATTAAGGGTTGTTATTAACAACTGGCATAGTCACAGAAGTGGATGTAGAACCAACAACTAATTAACACAACCATGAAAGTTTAACCTTCGAGCAAGGTGCCAAGCGGCACATCGGAGAGAAATCCAATGATGTCATGTGGACTCAAGCATTTCGGCATTTCCACACAATGTGTGGCTATAAAAAGGAAACATGAAAATTAATATAAGATGGTTTAGATGCAAATGACAAAGAAACATAGAAAATGGTCAAGCTAAGCCATACAATCAAGGCACGTGATGATTTTTTTTGCTTTCTGCATGTTTTCCACCACCAGAAAGGATTCATCATTAGAAGAGTTATATGGTACCAGCTGCATGCCCGTATGTTTACAAGGGGCATGTTTGAGGATAGTGAGATTGTCACTGTCATGTCTAGACAGTGCCAATATTTGTCATTCTTTCTACTTTCCTATGTAGGTGGAGGGCTTGGAGATCTAGATCTACTAGGGTGACGAGAAGATGACCCACTAGGTTGCTTCCTAGTTTGGGTCTATGTCTAGATCCATTAGAGGACATTGGGTAATGGTGTGGCACCACTGTGATCACTTGAGGATATTGGTCCTGGCTAGAGCTTATAGGGCTCAGATGATAGATGCTCAGCATTATAAGCTCCAGGGCTAGAACATTATGAACATGAAGAATAAATGCTAACATACCTTCATTGGATGAACTAGTCGTTTAGGCTTGAAGTCCCCGTGCCTATTTGATTTAGGCAAAATCCAGTCGGTGATTGCGATGATGCAGGCAAAACCCAACAGTATGGTTCCTCCTCATTGATCGGTAGGCACGACAATTGCGATGATGGTGTATCTACATGCATGCATGAGTCATGAGTGCGATCAGCACTATCTATCCTGTGGCGCGTTGCTTAAATTGCTTGCAAATCACTGAATCAGAAATGACATTGATATGGCGTCTATTGAATGGATGACATTTGCAAGGTTGCACAATTAGTAGCCTAAACAATATTCAGTAGAAACCTAATGTACTAAACAAGGGCATGTTTGGACGGTAGCCGTAGGCTGCCGTGACGTAGATGGGGCTGCACCAAATGTGTGGCGTTGAAAACGCTTGCCCCACATTTGGCAAGATGTGGCGGCAAAATTGAACTAAGTTGCTATGGTTTTGTTGTGGCACGCCCTAACTCCGTCACCAACCAAACGCCAGCCAGAGTTCGCCAAATTTATGGCGCACTACTTGTGGCAAAGTGTGGCAACAAACCAAATAGTCCCCAAATCATAAACATAATAGCTACTATAATAGAAAAGGGAAACAATGTCCACCTTAGTGTTTCTTGTGTCATACCTGAGATGCTCAGGCATGAACACGTCTCATCAAAATCGTGCAAGTGTTGGCAAGGGTTTTCATCATCATGCCCTAAGAAGGGTAGTGCCCGAACCATGGCTATTAAGCTAGGGCGGAGTTTACAGCTAGATAAAATTGGTTTTGAAAGTGGTGGCCTCGAGAACTCCCCTTTGAAGCAGAAAGGTTTTGAATAAGAGTTGGCTTTATGATGAAAAAGATAAAAAGAAAACTATTTTGTTTTTATAAAAATAAAAGATACAGATACGAGGATGAACTAGGTTCGAAGAAAATAGCAACCGTTCTCTAGCAATGGTGCCAGAAAGCTTGTTAGTATTTCTTAACGCAAACAGAAAGATCCCGCAAGCGCACAGAATTACCGTTGTAGCTTTCACCTAAAAGTATTTAGGGTATCGTATTTTCCATAGAAAACGGAGGTACTTCTTCTAGCTAATTCATCCAAGGACAACACAAGGGTGAAGTTGGAAAGGGTAGAGATGGATTCCTAAGGCTTTATGGTCTAAGGACAGATAAACTTTACTCCTACTTGCTTACTTCGGTTACCGGCGTACGCTTGTCTGCCAAGCCATACCGGCCTACGGCTCTACGTCGTACCCGAACGTGAGAGATTACAAGGGACGGACATGGCTGCCACCACCTGCCGCCTACCCCTCAATCGGAGGGCACAAGGCAAACAAAGGTAGCCTCTAGCCTAGACACCACTCTACGCTATCAACTACTACTCTAGTGTTTTCCACACATATATAATATATAATAAATGTTAAAAACAACGGGATAGCTAGCGTCCGGACGTTCGGCTGGAGGACGTGTTCGGACACTGCTCCTAGTCCCAGCCTACGCATGTGCATGATTCGCTCGCATAGACGTAGACGCCCCGCACTGCCGCGTTCCTGCGCCACTAACGCCGCTCTGTTTTTTGTGTCGTGCCCGCCCCGCTTCTCGCACATACGTAGGGCCTGCCTATGCCTGCTCCATTTCACGCACATAGGAATCCACACGCCCGCCTGTGGATGCACGCCACTTATGCATCACAGTGACACACAGTGGCGCCCCAACGGCAGGTGGGTCCATTGCAACATGTGCAACACCAGATCTACTTTTGCAACATCTAGATAAAACACTCACAACATACATCCAAAACGGCTGATACACCTAAAACATACGTCTGAAACATTTGCAACATACGTATGAAACACCTGAAACACTTGAAAACATACGCTTGCAACATGCATGTTATGCAACATCCAGATCTAATTCTGCAACATCCAGATGACACACTTGAAACATACATTTGAAACACATGAAACATATGCTTGTAACATGAAACATACACTTGCAACATGTATATATAGCCATTGCAACATACACAACATCCAAATGAAACACGTGAAAACATACGTCTGAAACACTTGAAGCACGACATCGTCGGCAGCCATATTCTACCTGGTGGGGTACTGCGGTAGCCATCAAGCGACGCTCCGGTGCAGTGGAGAGGGAGGATGGTGGCAGGCGGGCAACTGGGTGCGATGGAGAACACCGCATACGACCATGGGTGGGGGCGTAGCAGATCTCACACAACCACACCAGCTGCAGAAGGCAGCCATAGCTCGCCGCGCGGGAAGCCAAGAAACCGCTCAGCAGCGGTGAATGGCGGTGTGCATGCCTTGGCCATCAGGGACGCCATACAACGAGGTGGGCGGTGGTGGAAAAGTGAGATGAGAGGATAAGGTAGGAGAGAAATAATAAAGTTAAAAGGACTGGGGATGCTGCCTAGAGGGGGGGGTGAATAGGCATTTCTAAAAATTCAACCGTTCAAAATGCGGAAACGATTAGTGTTGTAGTTTCCAAGATTGGAAACTCCTAGTTGCCGGTGCAGAAAGTGACCAACACGTAAATATTTGTAGTTTTGCCATACATTGTGATCGGAGGTGGCCTAGCACTCAATGACACAGGGTTTATACTGGTTCAGGCAACATACCCTACGTCCAGCTTGATTCGATCGGTGATTTTATTTCTGAGCCCAGGTGCTCGAAGTTTATAGTGGGGTTACAAATGAGGAGGAGAAAGATGGGGGGGGGTACAAGAGGTCCGGTCGAACTCTGGTCAGAGGGACCGAGAGCGATGGGAGCTCCGCTATATGCTAAGTGTTCGAAAGGCAGTTTCGTGGTTTGAACCCGTGGTTCTCATTGCTGTGTACTAGTGAACTTGATCGATCTAATGAATCTATCTGTTGGGAGAGAGCGCATCCCCTTTTATAGATGAAGGGGATGGCCTTACAAGTGAGAGGGAGAGAGTACGTATGCTACTAAGCCTTGTTGCCAACTTTGGCGGGTATAGGATGATGGTAGGTGCCCACAATACTGTTGTATGTCAGATGCACGTGGGAGGTCGTGTTGTCTTCTACGGGTATGGCAGATGTCGGCGCCTGCCACACTGTTGATACCCAAAGGCATGCAAGGGGTTTTACCATGTTCGCCTGGTACGGTGAATGCTGACGCCCACAACACTGTCGATGCCTAGAGGCATGTGGGGGAGCCTTACCGTATGGGAGTTAATGGCACCCATAATACTGTAGGGGAAAATTTCAGCGCCTACAACACTGCTTGGGTTCTATCATGCCAGGGAGGTCACAGAGTACTGTTTCTGCAGGTGTACAGGGTACAGTCCCCAATATTGCGGTTTGACTTGTGTGCCCTGCTTTACTTTCTCCGTCCGTTTCCTGGTCCTTACCGAGCGGGCGTCCCCAGTCGGTTTGTCCCAGTCGGCTCTGAATGCGCCAGTTGGAGAAGAGTAGTGTGCAGGGGTTTGGCGCATCCCCAGTCGGAGACGCGGGTCAGAGTTGGAAGTAGTGCTTTGGCTAGGCCTTCCGGTCGAAGAGGCCGTCCGAAGGTGGGCTGGAGACCGAAGCGAGCACTCCGGTCGGAGAGGTGGGCCGGAGTCAGAAATGGGTGTCGTTCCTCCTCGGCTAGGCCTTTTGGTCGGTGATTGGATCGCCCTTCTAGCCTATCGTTTAGGTACTTGGGCTAGCCCATGAGTTGCGTGTTTGTTTGCAACGTTGCCTACTGGGCCGAGCCTTTATTGGGAAGCCAGTCCGCGAGGGACCTTGGGTTTATGAACCCGACAGGAGCCCCCGAGCCCCCGAGCCCCTAGGCGACTCAGGTAGAATCGTCTGGGGGATTTTTGTCTTTGACGGCGGGTGCGCGCGAGCGCACCCGCGGGTGTAGCCCCCGAGCCCCCGGGCGATTCGGGTAGAATCGTCTGGGGGGTTTTTCGTATTTGCCAGCGGGGGAGGTTTTGTTTCGTCAGCGGGTGCGCGCAAGCGCACCCACGGGTGTAGCCCCTGAGCCCCCGGGTGATTCGAGCAGGATTGCCTGGGGGTTTTATCAGCGGGCGTGTGTGCGTGTTTTTTAGTCGAGACAGAGTCATCAACCAAGGCGTCGTTGCGCAGTTGAGGCGGTTAGTTTTAGGGATCGGGCGAGACAGAGCTCGTGGATCCTGACGTTGGTGCGCGTCATGGGATCAAGGCAGTTAGTTTAGGGATCGGGCAAGACAGAGCTCATGGATCCTGGCGTCGGTGTGCGCCGTGGGATCGAGGCAGTTAGTTTAGGGATCAGACGAGACGGAGCTCGTGGATCCTAGCGTCGGTGCGCATCGTGGGATCGGGTGAGTCTAAGTCATGGATCCTGATGGGGCGAGTTCGAGGTCGTAGACCCAGGCATTTGGTGTGCAGTCGAGGCATAGCCGAGGGATGGGGTGAGTTTGGGGTCATAGACCTAGGCGTCTGGTGTGCAGTCGAGGCATAGCCGAGGGATGGGGCAAGTTTGGGGTCACAGACCCAGGTGTTGGTGTGTAGTCGAAGCATAGCCAAGGGATGGGGCGAGTTCGGGGTCGCAAACCTAGATGTTTTGGGTGTCTTGAGCCCCTGAGCCCCGTTGGGCTTTAGTAGGGGTCAGTTTGAGTTGTGCGTGTTACCCCATCCTTGGTTTCTCACAACCGGAGGGGCTGAGTGTCGCTTGCCTCGATCGCTCGGGCTCGAGTGACGTGCTCGGTGAGCTCGCTAATGGGTATGATCGAGTGGAATCTGGGTCCATCGTTCGTGACTAGTAGATGCCTGGGTCATTCCGGAGACTGACCCGGGTGGCCTGCTGGCCTCCCCTCGATCGAGATTCTGTGGGCTTGGCGAGAGGTTTAGGATCAAACGAGAAGGTTGAGATGACCCTATCTGCTTCGGGGCAGACTAGGCGAGGGCCGCACGGGGCTCATCTACGTTTTCTCCCCTAGCTCTGTTTGATGCGGGGCGGCCTCGAGCCCTTTGTGGGCCAGCCTTCGAACCCCGGTCGGTTGTTGCTCATGTTTGAATGAGGCAAGTGCCGCTTTGTGATGCAACATGGAGCGTTGTGATGCATTTTGCCGCATGTGCGATGCCTTAGTTCCCGAGCCCCCGGGCGATTCAGGGCCTGAATCGTCCGGGTGACATGGGTGTATGGAATGAATGCGTGTATGGATGTATGAAATGTTTATAAAGAAATAGCGGGGGTCGGTACTGTTACCTTGATGACTCGAGTGACGGGGTTTGAAGAGCTCCAATCGGAAATGTCCGACCAGGACCCATGCTCGTCATTCATGACAGAGTCAGCATGGCCTACATGGGGTGTCCCTTTGCTCCTTACATGTCTCTCGGTGTTTTCCTGAGCTGTTCGATCGACTTAGGAAGTCTGATGGTCTCTCCTGGCGGAGATCCCGTTGTTTGGGTTTTTCCAAGTCCCGCCTGGGGAGGCAGAGAGCCGCCTGCGCATGGTGACGCTTTGGTTTTTAAGCCCAGTGTGAGGTAGTGGTGGGCCATACCCAGGCCATGTCCCGTCTGACCAGGCGTCATTCCGTCTGACCAGGCGTCGTTCCGTCGATCAGTGTGCGTCCCATCGGTCAGGGTGCGTCCCATCGTTTCCCATCCGTATTGAATGGGGGAAGGGAGATATTTTTTCACTTTGATCCTTTGCCCTTCTTCAGCTATCGCATTTCCTCTTTAAATAGGGGGAGGGAGAGGGCTTTTCATCATAGTCCTTTGCCTGTTCTCCAACTATTGCCTCTCCTCCTCCTTCCTCCTCACCGAGAGTGCCTGTATGCCGCGATGGTTCCTAAGTGAGAGATAGGGTAAGTGAGGGGGGGGGGACTTATAGATCCTTTCATGAATCCGGAGCGCGATGTCGAGCTGGAGGCTACCTGAGGTGGTGCTGGCCGTCTTTGCCTGAGAAGGGGTGGCTTCTGCCGAAGGAGGTGGCGTGCTGGATACATCTTCGAGGCCTTTTTTTGGGATGGATCCGTGTGTGGATTCTTTTCGGTGGATCTTCACCGGGCGAGCCTTGTCGGAGGGGAAGTTGCCCTGGATTGTGCTGATGGAGGGTTCTATGCCTGCAGCTGCTCAGGTTGGCCAGTTCATAAAGTTTGATGAGATGTCTTCCAACCACGGTGGCCGTACCTTGGCGGGCAGCGTCCCTGCCCAGGAGCTGCCTCGACTGCATGAGCATCCATGGGTGCGATGCCCTTGAGGTACCCATTGCGTTCGCCGAAGTCAAGGGAGCGGAACTGGGTGGGGTCCTTGAGGTACCCGTTGCGTTCGCCGAAGTCGAGGGAGCGGAACCGGGCGGTGTCCTTGCGGTGGTGGTTATGTTCGGTGGCATGTGCCGTGGCGTTCCCTTTGGCGTCAGCTAATGCCATCGAGCGGCCATAGTAGTATTTGGATTAGAAGTAGTCAGCAAATGTAATCGTTAAGTTTGAGGGAGCCCCCATGTGAATAGTTTTGTATCAATGAATACATCAGTTCCGTTTTTTGTGATAGGATCACTATCCGTTCCTTGTTTTTTATCCTAGCATAGCTTTGTTTTTATCCTTTCTTTTTCACACCTGCCCGTTCGTTCCGTAGGCTGCAGCTTTTAAGAACCTGGGCATGGCCTGCAGGGCTCGGCTGCTCATCACCGTAGGTCATGGCGGGGTGCGTTCGGTTGGGAGTAAGAACAAAGTCACATAGAGTAATTTATAGGGATGGAATGCCCTTTTGTTCGGGCAAAAAGTTTTTATCATGTGATAGTAAGAAAGAGAGGTAGTATTTAGTATTGTACCCTCATGGAGCCCCCGAGCGACCCGGGCTAAAAATGTTCGGGCTGGGGTGCTTTACAGGAGCAAGTGTTGACTAAAAAACGGTAAGACCAAATTTAGGGGAAAAAATGACGTAGCTGTTCAATGTTCCAAGTGTTGGTGAGAACGGTGCTGTTGTCGTCCTCTAGTCGGTAGGCGCCCGGTCGAATCACTTTGGTTACGGTATAGGGTCCTTCCCATGGTGGAGAGAGTTTGTGTTTTTCCTTCGTTAACTGGGTCCTTCGGAGCATGAGATCACAGACTTCGAGGGTCCTCCCTCTAATCTTCCTTTCGTGGTACCTACGGAGAGTTTGTTGGTAGTGAGCGGAGTGGATGACGGTTGTCTCGTGGGCTTCCTCGAGCAGGTCAACTGTGTCTTGCTGAGCCTCCGTGGCTCAGTCGCGGTCAAAATCCTTCACTCTTGGGGCGCCATGGTCGAGGTCGGAGGGCAGCACTGCTTTAGCTCCATAGGCCAGGAAGAAGGGTGTGAACCCTGTGGATTGGTTCGGGGTCATTCTCAGGCTCCAGAGGATCACTGGGACCTCTACAACCCATCGTCCGGCGTACTTGTTGAGTTGGTCGAAGATGCGTGACTTGAGTCCTTAGAGGACCATGCCATTGGCATGCTCGACCTGACTGTAACAGAACCAACCAAATCATAAGAACGTAAGTACAAAAACAATCACCAAAGCGATCAAATTCCTGTACTTAAGCTCCCATAATCCCGGTAGTACGGAAATCACGAAGGATTTCAACCAACTCTCGACATACAAACCAAGACCATAGTGATTCAACACAACACATCATCTGTTACAACATTTCATAAGTAGCATTCAGATTACATCCATCAGAGTTCAAATAAAATATTACAAACCAAGTTCAAATGTGCGGAAGCAACATAGTTTAGTACATAACTTCATAGTTTCAAATACATTGCCAGATCTTAGTCATGTCCCACAAAAGCATTATCAGTGCATTTAGAACTAGGAGAGACCACGCCCAACGGTCTAGTCTTCATCCCACCGAGAAGGCGTGATTTGTAGCAACCAAAGTAGAACTGGTCATCTCGCAATGTGGGGAGATAAACCCCGAGTACGAAGAAGGTACTCAACTAGACTTACCCATCAAAACCAGTAAATAAAAGACACCAAGGGTCATGCAAGGCTTATGAGGTGGGCTAGCTTGACACAGCTTGCATAAAAAGAGCTTATGATTATAGTAACCAATTTAAACTTAGCATCAAGCTTATCATCATTTACCCATCCACTAGATTAGCACCTGTACTAGAGCACTTACTTATTAGGAGCAAACAATATTAACCATAGCAGGTATAATAAGGTCATCATCATCATATCATCATTTCCGAACCATTAGGTTATTTAGTGTATCTACATTGGAGATAAGCCCGTCAAGTTCTCACTAACCGGAGAGACTATGACTCGAATCGAATTACAACTCACCTGAGGGGTATTCCTAACTCTCACCCCAGCATACTTAGCAAGGGTAGCCGTGGGTCACCTTTGGAACAACTCAGAACCAAATTATGGGTTTGATCAACGCCAAAGACTGAGGATTACCCTTCCGCCAGATGATCGGACTTTTAAATCACTGGCCTTGGTCTCATGCCTACGGCTCCCTTCCGAGGCGCACTTTATACTTATCGACTCCTGGCCTGAGGTGAGCTACTCGGCTTCGTGGTCGGATTTCATACACGACCAACTAAGAGAGAGGCATGCGTTCAACATGAACAGGAAAGGCTCCAAGATTCAGTCCTTAATCGACACAGACGGAGTCACTGCAAACCGGCAAGCCTCTGTCCGGTCTTTATTTCAAATTAAGACTGGTTCTTTTCCACGATAGCAAATATAGCCAACCGTGCCACATGTATCTTCCTATATCTACATGGTGACAGAAATCACCTGACTTCTACCGTGTTAAAGCGTGGCTAAGCACTACATGAGCCCGAGCTACATAGGATTCAGGGTAACAATATCTAGACAAGGATTGGGTAACCAATGCAGCAAGTGTTTGCATCCAACACCTAAACTTAATACAACAATATATATATGTAACAATAGTACTGTAACTGCATTTCAAAAATTAGGAGGCTTAATATGCTCCGGGGCTTGCCTTTCACAAAGTTGCATGGATGGTGATCCGGACACTCAACGGCGACCTCGTCTGGCACTTCTTCTGAAGGCTGCACCTCCTGAACCTCCGGTGTTGGCTGCTGCTGCTCGCTCGGTTCCTCGAATTCCAGCAGGGTCACTCCTTCCGGTACACCTATTGCATGCCGATGCACAAGATAAATATCATGGATGCATAAGGAATGACATGATGCTCATGATGAATGAATCACAATAAGTGTTTACGAATGCATCATTGGACACCCGTTTACCGAGTAAAATAGCTCTATTCAAATCACTTTAAGCATGTATCTAACTTAACTTAAAGAACAAGATCAACTTACCTAACTTGCATAACCTAAGATAAAGATGCTCATCTTCGGTTAAAGGCCTAACACCTAGGAACATTATCACAAACTTAGAAATAGTAAAGGCATACATAAATCAACATTTAAAGTTTCATATGCACACAAGTAGTCCCTTAATTCAATCACAACAAGAGTTATACAAATCCAAATGACTTGCATGAGGACATTCTGGAAAGCTTATGAAATTCTCTACAAATCATTTGTAAACATCAAAGCATGATTCTTAAGTTAACCAAATCGAATTCCAGTAAACCTAGAATCTGTCCAGAAATGACAGGGTTACTAAATTAATTATTTAATGATGATGCAAAAGCATAATTGGACCAACCCAAGTTTACCAACATGTTTTTCATACCCAAGAAACATCAGAAAGTATAGTGCCAACTTCTAAATAAATTATTTAATATCTTTTTCCAATTTATTTAGTTAATTAGGTGATTAAAGCAATATATAGTAAAACTATTCATACAAATCTACAAAATTTACAGTAGCTATCTCATGCTTCACATAGACTACCATAAAAATTTCAAAGCCATTGAGAAAGCAGAACTTGCTGTATCCAAAATAACAGGTGGCATGCCTATTTTTAGCATAATTAGAAAACCCTAATGAAAAGTGTCAAGCAACAGATTTCACATTTTTCCTAGCATCATTCTAGCATAATAACCTTACTCACTAAATTTTACCTATACTGGATCTATAGAAAAATTATGAAAATTCACACAAGATCCATCCATTGATAAAAAGAAATTCTATAACTCAAAAACTATACATGTACTAGCTCTGAAATTTTAACCAGAGCTTCTACTGAGCAATAATAGATTACCCACAAAATTTCATAATTTTTAGACCACAGAAACTCAAGATAAAATTCAAACAAGTTTGCATGCATCTAAAAACACATTTCAAAGTCCTATTTCATTCATCCAAAATTTCTAAAACATGTGCTCATATAATATTTTTATTAAATACTAGACATTACTAGGAACTCAACAAAATTGGAACCATAGCATTTGGAGCTACCAATTAGGAGATACACATTTTTGAATCATGCACACAATTCTGTGAAAAACAAAATAAACAAAACCAAAAACAAGAAAATCAACTTCGCAACTGGGCCGGCCCGAACAGATCTGGTGGCCCGCGAAGCCCACGCCCGCATATGCCAGCGCGGCCTAGAAGCAGCGCAGCCCAGGTCAGGCTCCCGCCTCTGCGCTTCAGCGGCTGACGATGGGGACCCGCGCGTCAGTGAGAGAAACAGGGCCAACGTGTTCGCCTCACCCAAGCGCACCTAGGGGAACCATTTATTGTAGCTAATGACTCAGCTAGAGGGGGTGGTGACGGCCACGGCGGTGCGCGGCCACGGCACGGCCGGCTCTGGTGAGGCTACGGTGTCATGGCCCTAGTGGCTCACTCAACGAGCTTCAGCGTCACACACAGAAGCTAGCGCAAGGGAGAGAAGGGGTGATAAGGGGCTCGAGCAGCATGGCCACGTGCGAGCTCGGCCGGCGGCGGTCATGGCGACCCGGTGGAGCCGCGCTCATGGGGAGGTCTACCTGAGGTGAAAATGGAATGGCGGTGGTGTCGCAGACGTAGAGAAGTTCACGGCGGGGCTGTGGCTTGGATGAATCGGTTAATGGCACTCGATGTTGGTGGATTTGGCTCGGCGGCGTCACGGTGTCCCGGTCACCGTGCTCGCGGAGGAAGGGGACGGCAGTGAGGGGAAATGGTGAGACACAGAGAGAGTGGCGAGGAGTTGGCCTTCTTCTGGCGCTCGGGCGCGCGACGTGGAGCCTTCGGCAGAGCCTGCGCGCCACGCGGCGAGACACTCCTGCGCCGGTCGGCCACGGCGAGTTCTGTCTGATTTCTGAAACGGCCGAATCGACGCCCGACGACACGACTGATAGCGTACTTTTGATGATCTATAACTCCCAAACGGTGGCGATCTGGTTCATGGTGTAGTTAACAAAATTAAAGATCCAAGTGAGTACAACAACTTTGTTAATTGGAGCTTGGACTAATTCGGTTTGGATTGGGAGATACAAGGTCGCAAAGAGGGGCTCATGAAACGGTAAGTCCGGACTTGACTGAAGAATTTTTCTAAGTCTGAAATCAGCAGGGGAACCTGACCTGAGGGCCCTGTTTGGGCATGTTCTAGCCATTTTCATGAGATGGTCATATTGAGACTTTTGTTCCTTGGTAAATTGGATACAACTTTGGTAAAGATTGCACAGCCATGCAAGGTCTCTAAGTTGGTCTTTTGAATCAGTCAAACAGTGACACTCCAAGGGTTATTAAAAGTCAAACCTTCACTTGAGGGCATTTTGGTCATTTTGATCTACATGAACAATGTCCCAACAAGTAACCTAAGTGTAGTTAAGGTGTAATAGACCATAATCAACCACTTTACAAAATTGTTATACCAACTTTTAATGATCACATGTGATAAAGCAACAAAAACAAGCAATTCACTCATATGTTGCAATGCAACGTTTCACATGTTGCATGACTTTGTTGTTATCCTATACTTGTCACATTACTACCATGTTGCCTTGTTTCAAAGTATGATAATTTCATGTTACATTCACATGTTGCACTACTATCATTCTAAGCAATCAAGCATGAAACACACACAATTGAAAATGTTGCATATGCATGTTTCAGTAACAATGACATGCTGAGATAGATGATGCACCTGTTTATGACATGAAATGCAATTAGTGGAAGCCAAACACCTAGGGTGTTACAGCCTTCCCCCCTTAGAAAAATCTCGTCCCGAGATTTGGAAAGCGTACCATTTAATATAGAAAGCTGGATAGTTTTCCTTTAAATAATCTTCCCGCTCCCAGGTTGCATCCCGTTCACTATGATTACTCCAAACTATCTTGTATAATTTAACTACTCGCGTACGAGTCACTCTTTCTTGAGTATCCAGAACTTGCACGGGCTTCTCTTCATAAGAAAGATCAGATTTCAAGTTGACTTTCCTTGTTGCTATTCTTTCCTCGGGAATACGAAGACACTTCTTTAGCTGGGACACATGGAATACCGGGAATATAGCTCCCATCTCACGTGGTAGATCGAGCTTATATGCTACTCTTCCACTTTTCTCGATAATGCGGTAAGGTCCAACATATCGAGGCTCAAGCTTCCTTTTGATTCCAAAATGTTTTACTCCTTTCATAGGGGATACCTTCAGATAAACATGATCACCTACTTCAAACTCAATAGGTTTTCTTCTCTTGTCAGCGTAGCTCTTTTGTCTAGCCTGAGCGGTAGTCATATTCTTCTGTATAGTTCGAACTTGCTCTTCGGTTTCTTTTACAAAATCAATACCATAGAATCTTCTTTCTCCGGGTTCTACACTTGCGGCCATAAAGAGCTTCAAAAGGAGCCATTTTGATACTCTCTTGATAACTGTTGTTATAAGAGAATTCAACGAGAGGTAACCAGTCTTTCCAAGAGCCTTTGCAAGAGATAAGACAAGCTCTAAGCATGTCTTCAAGAATTTAATTAACACGTTCAGTCTGTCCTGATGTTTGCGGATGATAGGCAGAACTGCGGATTAGATGAGTGCCAAGGTTCTGATGTAAACACTCCCAAAAGCGAGCCGTGAATTGCGGTCCTCTATCAGAAACAATGGATTTGGGTACACCATGGAGACGTACCACTTGTTGAAAGTAAATCTCAGCATAATTGTGAGGGTGATAGGTAGACTTGACCGGAATAAAGTGGGCGGATTTAGTTAGACGATCTATGATAACCTAGATGGAATCACAACCCTTTTTGGTAGTGGGTAATCCAACAATGAAATCCATGCTAATTTCTTCCCACTTCCAGCCAGGAATAGAGAGTGGCTGTAATAATCCGGGCCTCATGTGAATAGCCTTGACTCTGCAACAGTTATCACACTTTGCCACGTAAGCTGCGATTTCTTTCTTCATCTTGGTCCACCAATAATACAACTTGAGATCTTGATACATTTTACTGCTACCAGGATGGATGGACAATTTAGAAGAATGGGCTTCAGCCATAATTTGATTTCTAAGTTCTTTGTCTTTGGGTACCACAAGCCTATCATTAAACCAGAGAATTCCCTTGTCATCGACCCTAAAGTGCTTGGTCTCTTTCTCTTTCATCTTCCGCTTGATGTGAAACACACCCACATCAGTCTTCTGGAGTTCGATAATTTGACTTCTAAGAGAGCAATCCACAGTGATATTGTGGAGTACTACAGGATGAAGGAGGTGTGATAGATGAAAGTCTTCACTAACTAAGGAATTGCAATGGGCCTTTCTGCTTAAGGCATCAGCAACCACGTTTGCCTTACCAGGATGGTAGTGCACTTGAAGGTTGTAGTCTTTGATCAATTCTAACCATCGTCATTGACGCATGTTCAACTCGGGTTGAGTAAAGATGTACTTGAGGCTTTTATGGTCAGTATAGATGTTGCACACATTACCCAGCAAGTAATGTCTCCAAATCTTCAGGGCATGAACAACTGCGGCTAGCTCTAAGTCATGGGTAGGATAGTTGACTTCATGTTTTCGAAGCTGGCGTGAAGCATAAGCAATTACTCGGCCCTCCTGCATAAGAACACACCCCAAACCGGTGCCACATGCATCACAGTAAACATCAAAAGGCTTCTCGATGTCAGGTTGTGCCAATACAGGGGCAGAGGTTAGTAAGGTCCACAAAGTGTGGAAAGCCTCTTCACACTTCGGAGTCCACACAAACTTCTCATCCTTTTGCAGTAGTCGAGTCATGGGCTTGGCGATTTTTGAGAAATCCGGGATAAATCGACGATAATAGCCAGCCAATCCCAGGAAACTTCGGACTTCTGTGACCGTAGTAGGTGCCTTCCACTCAAGGACTTCTTGCACCTTAGTAGGGTCAACCGAAATTCCATCACTAGATAACACATGACCTAGAAAAGGTATCTTGTTCAACCAGAATTCGCACTTGCTGAACTTAGCATAAAGCTGGTTGTCGCGTAACCGAGTTAGAACAATTCTCAGATGTTCAGCATGCTTTTCTTCATTCTGAGAATATACAAGGATATCATCAATGAACACAACGACAAACTTGTCCAATTCTGGCATGAATACAGAATTCATCAGGTACATAAAGTGTGCCAGAGCATTTGTCAACCCAAAGGACATGACAAGGTATTCGAACAAGCCATAACGAGTAGAGAAAGCTGTCTTAGGTATATCTTCAGGACGAACTTTGATCTGATGGTAGCCAGACCTCAAATCAATCTTGGAGAATACCTTAGCTTTGGAGAGCTGATCAAACAGAATATCGATGCAAGGAAGAGGGTATTTGTTCTTGATAGTCACAGCATTAAGGGGGCGATAATCCACGCACATGCGTAGAGACTCGTCCTTCTTCTTCACAAATATAGCCAGACAACCCCAAGGAGAAGAACTAGGCCGAATCAAACCTTTCTTCAATAGCTCATTCAACTGACTCTTCAGCTCAGCCAACTCATTGGGCGACATTCGATAGGGCCTTTGAGAAATAGGAGCCATACCCGGAATGAGTTCTATCTTGAATTCTACATCACAGTCCGGAGGTAATCCAGGCAAGTCATCAAGGAAGACATCTGGAAACTCACAGACAACCGGTAGATCCTCAATGGCTTTGGCTAGGGTAGCATTGGCCGTATTGTGGATAGAGATATCACGAGGTAACTGCACTAGAAAACCCTTCTTATCCACAGGATCCCTCAACATTACCACACGGGTTGACGTATCGATCAACACTCCATTCCCGCTCATCCACTTCATTCCTAGGATTACATCGATTCCTACCCCCGGTAGAACTACAAGATCCGTAAGGAACTCTCGATCACCAATCTCAATCTTTACATCTTTAACTACTTGGTTAGTCATGATATTATTTCCAGCAGCACTAATACAATACCCACCCTTGACAATTGTAATCACATTCATTTTATGCTCAGATGCAAAAGTAGAACTCACAAAGGAATGTGAAGCACCCGAATCAAAGAGCACAACTGTAGGGTGATCATTAACAAGAAACTTACCAGCGGTGACCACTTCACCAGCAGGAATTTCCTCCACAGTAGTGTAGTGAACACACCCCTGATGGACGTTTCCCTGAGCATTCTGCTTGGAAGGATAGGGGCACTTATTTGCCCAATGACCAGGCTGGTTACAGTTCCAACACGGCCTGTTAGCTGGTGGATCATTGGAGCTGCCCTGCCCAGAGGTATTCTTTGGCAAGGAAATTGTGTACCCCTTGCGAAAACCGGTTTTAGCTTGGTTCTTTTTCTGAGGTGGGCGGTACCGGACATTCGCATTGGGTGGATGATACGGGGTCTTGGATACCACTGGTGCCTTAGACTGAGAAGCACCAGCCTCAAAGTTTCTTTTACGGTTCTTGGAAGCAGCATATATCTTGTCATTGTTCTCCTGAGTCAGGGTGTCACTGATAAACTCATTGAAGGTGACACACTTACAGTTGCCCATAGACTTCATCAGTTTAGGGGAAAGTCCCCTCTTGAAGCTAGCTATTCTCTTGGCGTTAGTATCGACGAACTCGGGAGCATACCTCGCCAGGTTGTTGAATGCCTGGAGGTATTCATTAAGACTCTTGTTGCCTTGGGTTAGCTTCATAAACTCGGTATGCTTAATGGCCATGAGACCCGGAGGGATAAAGTGTCCCCTGAAAGCTGCCTGGAACTGGTCCCAAACTATCTCAACGTTAGTAGGGAAAGTGGTCCTGTGATGGGTCCACCAGATGCCTATAGGGCCTTGGAGCTGGTGTCCTGCATACGAAGCCTTCATGCCTTCTGTCAAACGGAGCAATCCAAACCTTTGCTCTATCGTGCTCAACCATTCATCAGCTTGTAATGGTTCCTCTGCCTCACGAAAGATAGGAGGCTTTGTGTCCATGAAGTCCTTAAAGCTGCTGTACTGGTTCGGCTCGGGTCCCTGGCGGACATGCCGATCCTCACGGTTAGCCATCTGGCGCATAGCCTCAGCTAGCATGCGCTGACTTTCCACAACTGTCTGTATTAGCTCAGCTGGTGTGGGCGGTGGAGGAGGTGGTTGTTCCTCATTTCCCATGCCACAACCGTGATGAAGGTTATAAGCCATCTGCAAAATGTATAGCCAATGAGCACTGATGATGTGGAAATTTTTGTAGATGAATTGTATAATTATGCCAAACTGAGTCCATTGGAGGGAATGCATTTATATAATCAACAGAGGCACAATCATTCATCACAACCACACAACTCATCAAGCGCATCAATTGACACATAAATGCGATAAACTTAACCAACAGCGAGATCTGTAGACCGCAAAGACGAAATTCATCAAAAGCTCACATACGTGGAGCACAACACGTTCGATAGGTTACATCCAAGCCATAGTGGTTCCAAACTTACATCCAAAGATAACTTAAGGTTCGATATTACATCCCAACGATTAACTTATTACAAAGCTACTCGTTCATGCATGAGGATCAACAAAAGACTAGCTCTAGCGCATTAGCTAAGTAGTAAGCTAAACTACGCATCGTCCTCGGAGTCAGTGTCGAAGATCTCTCCTCCATCTTCATCACTAGCAGGCTCTAACTCCTCATCTTCCTCCTCATCAGGTGGAATGTCCTCAGGTCCATTGACCTCCATGTCATCATCACTTTCAGCCATGATAACACCAGAGCCCATCTCATCCTCATCATCAGGTGGCAGGAGAGGGTGAAGTTGATTGTGTAACAGGTGAACCTCCTCATGGAGATGGTCATTGTACTCTTCGGCAACTACCACTTGCTGCTCTAGCTCCACCTGTCGCGCTCTCAACACATTCTCCTCGTGCTAGGCTTCATTCCATTGGTTCATCACGTGAGTCGACATGCGTTCACAGTTGCGGTGAGCCACTGTCAACCTCTGAACCTCAAGGGTCTCTTGGTCCCTTTCCTGTGTTACTTGCTCCAAACGGTGCTGAGCCGCATTCCTCTCAGCAGTCACCTGAGCTAGCTCTGTCCTCAGCCTTTTCGCCTCAGTAGGCTTTGGACGGGGCTCACGAGGAGCTAAATGGTGACGAGGCGCCCTGCCTCCAGCGGACTTGCGAGCAGTGAGTTTCGTGCGCGCCATCTGTAGCAAAAAGTTACAACGTAAGGGGAGAATCATTTAAGGGATACGAAATTTAATTAGTCAGGACAATCATATTTTAAAGGAGGGAGTAATGCAAGAAATGCCATGTATGCTTGAACATGATGCATGCACGATCCTTACGTCCTCACAAACCTAGAAAAATTTAAAGGCTAGCGAAATATACGGTGGCATACATACGTTCTCTCGTATACGGTAGCTAGTCGATCTACAACGATACATTGTTAGTGTACCTGCAGAAAATTTCATTTCAGCCCAGTAATTTCCCAAAAAGGCATGTAAACTAAATACTTTCATACATACATCCCCCGATGCATATACTCTAGTATCACAGCTACCCGTCAGAGATACCCACATTTAAGTACTCTCATAGATACATAATTGAACATGTAAGTATGCGAGCAACCACAACTACTCTCCCCTAGACTGACGGTTGGGCGGTCATGCTCTCACAACTCCCACTTACCAGAGCGTAGTGGTATTTTGATCCATACATTACCACCCAAGCAGATAGCATCCATACAATAGCACGCCGTATGGACGACGAAACAAAACAAGCAGGAACCCCCAAGTTAGTACTTTAATAAGCCACCTAAGAGTCCTTATTTGGGCATAAGGGATATGACCACTGGCAATACTTAGTATTTAATTTAGGATTTTCACAAATACTTTTGTTTTAAATACACAAATGACATGTTTAGTGTCAAATCTTGCTCTGATGCCAGCTGTAACAGAACCGACCAAATCATAAGAACATAAGTACAAAAACAATCACCGAAGCGATCAAATTCCTGTACTTAAGCTCCCATAATCCCGGTAGTCCGGAAATCACGAAGGATTTCAACCAACTCTCGACATACAAACTAAGACCGTAGTGATTCAACACAACACATCATCTGTTACAACATTTCATAAGTAGCATTCAGATTACATCCATCAGAGTTCAAATAAAATATTACAAACCAAGTTCAAATGTGCGGAAGCAACATAGTTTAGTACATAACTTCATAGTTTCAAATACATTGCCAGATCTTAGTCATGTCCCACAAAAGCATTATCAGGTACGAGAACTAGGAGAGACCGTGCCCAACGGTCTAGTCTTCATCCCAAATGGGAGAAGGCAAGATTTGCAAAGAACCAAAGTAGAACCGGTCATCATCGCAATGTGGGAGATAAACCCTGAGTATGAGAAGGTACTTAGCTAGACTTACCCATCAAAACCAGAAATAAAAGACACCAAGGGTCATGCAAGGCTTATGAGGTGGGCTAGCTTGACACAGTTGCATAAAAGAGCTTATGATTATAGTAACCAATTTAAACTTAGCATCAAGCTTATCATCATTTACCTGTCCACTAGATTAGCACCTGTACTAGATCACTCACTTATTAGGAGCAAACAATATTAACCATAGCAGGTATAATAAGGCTGTCATCATCATATCATCATTTCCGAACCATTAGGTTATTTAGTGTATCTACATTGGAGATAAGCCCGTCAAGTTCTCACTAACCGGGGAGACGGCGACTCAATCGAATTACAACTCAGGTGAGGGGGGGTATTCCTAACTCTCACCCCGCATACTTAGCAAGGGTAGCCGTGGTCACCTTTGGAACAACTCAGAACCAAATTCGCTGGGTTTGATCAGCGCCAAGACTCTCGAGGGATTACCCTTCCGCCAGACGATCGGGACTTTTAAATCACCGCCTTGGTCTCACGCCTCGGCTCCTTCCGAGGCGCACTTTATACTTATCGACTCCCGGCTGAGGTGAGCTACTCGGCACAGTGGGTCGGTCTTCGATTACGGCCAACTAAGAGAGAGGCATGCGTTCAACATGAATAGGAAAGGCTCCAAGATTCAGGTCCTTAATCGACACGTATGGAGTCACTTTAAACCGGCAAGCCTCCGTCCGGTCTTCATTTCAAATTAAGACCGGTTCTTTTCCACGATAGCAAATATAGCCAATCGTGCCACATGTATCTTCCTATATCTCGCAGTGACAGAAATCACCTAACTTCTACCGTGTTAAAGCGTGGCTAAGCACTACACGAGCCTCGAGCTACATAGGATTGTGGTAACAATATCCGGACAAGGATTGGGTAACCAATGCAAAGCAAGTGTTTATATCCAACACCTAAACTTAATGCAACAATATATATATGTAACAATAGTATCAGAATCGCATTTCGAAAATTAGGAGGCTTAATATGCTCCGGGCTTGCCTTTCACAAAGTTGCACGACGGTGATCCGGCACTCAACGGCGACCTCGTCGCACTTCTTCCAAGGTCGCACCTCCTCCGAACCTCCGGTGTTGGTCATCGCTTTGCTAAGCCGCGTTCCTCGAATTCCAGCAGGGTCACTCCTTTCGGTACACATATTGCATGCCGATGCACAAGATAAATATCATGGCTGCATAAGGAATGACATGATGCTCATGATGAATGAATCACAGTAAGTGTTTACGAAAGCATCACTGGACACCCGTTTACCAAGTAAAATAGCTCTATTCAAATCACTTTAAGCATGTATCTAACTTAACTTAAAGAACAAGATCAACTTACCTAACTTGCTTAACCTAAGATAAAGATGCTCATCTTCGGTTAAAGGCCTAACACCTAGGAACATTACCACAAACTTAGAAATAGTAAAGGCATACATAAATCAACATTTAAAGTTTCATATGCACACAAGTAGTCCCTTAATTCAATCACAACAAGAGTTATACAAATCCAAATGACTTGCTTGAGGACATTCTAGAAAGCTTATGAAATTCTCTACAAATCATTTGTAAACATCAAAGCATGATTCTTAAGTTAACCAAATCGAATTCCAGTAAACCTAGAATCTATCCAGAAATGACAGGGTTACTAAATTAATTATTTAATGATGATGCAAAAGCATAATTGGACCAACCCAAGTTTACCAACATGTTTTTCAATCCCAAGAAACATCAGAAAGTATAGTGCCAACTTCTAAATAAATTATTTAATATCCTTTTCCAATTTATTTAGTTAATTAGGTGATTAAAGCAATATATAGTAAAAATATTCATAAAAATTTACAAAATTTACAGTAGCTATCTCATGCTTCACATATACTACCATAAAAATTTCAAAGCCATTGAGCTAGCAGAACTTGCTGTATCAAAAATAATAGGTGGCATGCCTATTTTTAGCATAATTAGGAAACCCTAATGAAAAGTGTCAAGCAACAGATTTCACATTTTTTCTAGCATCATTCTAGCATAAGAACCTTACTCACCAAATTTTACCTATACTGGATCTATAGAAAAATTATGAAAATTCACACAAGATCCATCCATTGATAAAAAGAAATTCTATAACTCAAAAACTATACATGTACTAGCTCTGAAATTTTAACCAGAGCTTCTACTAAGCAATAATAGATTACCCACAAAATTTCATAATTTTTGGACCACAGAAACTCAAGATAAAATTCAAACAAGTTTGCATGCATCTAAAAACACATTTCAAAGTCCTATTTCATTCATCCAAAATTTCTAAAACATGTGCTCATATAATATTTTTATTAAATACTAGACATTACTAGGAACTCAACAAAATTGGAACCATAGCTTTGGAGCTACCAATTAGGAGATACACATTTTTGAATCATGCACACAATTCTGTGAAAAACAAAATAAACAAAACCAAAAACAAGAAAATCAACTTCGCAACTGGGCCGGCCCGAACAGATCCGGCGGCCCGCGAAGCCCACGCCCGCATATGCCAGCGCGGCCTAGAAGCAGCGCAGCCCAGGTCAGGCTCCCGCCTCTGCGCTTCAGCGGCTGACGATGGGGACCCGTGCGTCAGTGAGAGAAACAGGGCCAACGTGTTCGCCTCACCCAAGCGCACCTAGGGGAACCATTTATTGCAGCTAATGACTCAGCTAGAGGGGGTGGTGACGGCCACGGCGGCGCGCGGCCACGGCACGGCCGGCTCCGGCGAGGCTACGGCGTCATGGCCCTAGTGGCTCACTCAACGAGCTTCAGCGTCACACACAGAAGCTAGCGCAAGGGAGAGAAGGGGCGATAAGGGGCTCGAGCAGCACGGCCACGTGCGAGCTCGGCCGGCGGCGGTCATGGCGACCCGGTGGAGCCGCGCTCACGGGGAGGTCTACCTGAGGTGAAAATGGAATGGCGGTGGTGTCGCAGACGTAGAGAAGTTCACGGCGGGGCTGTGGCTTGGATGAATCGGTTAATGGCACTCGATGTTGGTGGATTTGGCTCGGCGGCGTCACGGTGTCCCGGTCACCGTGCTCGCGGAGGAAGGGGACGGCAGTGAGGGGAAATGGTGAGACACAGAGAGAGTGGCGAGGAGTTGGCCTTCTTCTGGCGCTCGGGCGCGCGACGTGGAGCCTTCGGCAGAGCCTGCGCGCCACGCGGTGAGACACTCCTGCGCCGGTCGGCCACGGCGAGTTCTGTCTGATTTCTGAAACGGCCGAATCGACGCCCGACGACACGACTGATAGCGTACTTTTGATGATCTATAACTCCCAAACGGTGGCGATCTGGTTCATGGTGTAGTTAACAAAATTAAAGATCCAAGTGAGTACAACAACTTTGTTAATTGGAGCTTGGACTAATTCGGTTTGGATTGGGAGATACAAGGTCGCAAAGAGGGGCTCATGAAACGGTAAGTCCGGACTTGACTGAAGAATTTTTCTAAGTCTGAAATCAGCAGGGGAACCTGACCTGAGGGCCCTGTTTGGGCATGTTCTAGCCATTTTCATGAGATGGTCATATTGAGACTTTTGTTCCTTGGTAAATTGGATACAACTTTGGTAAAGATTGCACAGCCATGCAAGGTCTCTAAGTTGGTCTTTTGAATCAGTCAAACAGTGACACTCCAAGGGTTATTAAAAGTCAAACCTTCACTTGAGGGCATTTTGGTCATTTTGATCTACATGAACAATGTCCCAACAAGTAACTTAAGTGTAGTTAAGGTGTAATAGACCATAATCAACCACTTTACAAAATTGTTGTACCAACTTTTAATGATCACATGTGATAAAGCAACAAAAATAAGCAATTCACTCATATGTTGTAATGCAATGTTTCACATGTTGCATGACTTTGTTGTTATCCTATACTTGTCACATTACTACCATGTTGCCATGTTTCAAAGTATGAGAATTTCATGTTACATTCACATGTTGCACTACTACCATTCTAAGCAATCAAGCATGAAACACACACAATTAAAAATGTTGCATATGCATGTTTCAGTAACAATGACATGCTGAGATAGATGATGCACCTGTTTATGACATGAAATGCAATTAGTGGAAGCCAAACACCTAGGGTGTTACACTGGCCATTAGTACGTGGGTGTCCGACCGAGGCCCAGTCAATTCTGATGTCGTATCCATCACTGAAGTCCAGGAACTTCTTCTTGATGAAGTTAGTTGCGTGGTCAGTGATGATGGAGTTAGGAACGTCGAACCGGTAGATGATGTTGAGGAAGAATTTGACCGCCTCTTCTGAGTGGATGTTGGTGATGGGCTTGGCCTCTATCCACTTTGTGAACTTGTCGACTGCTACGAGCAGGTGAGTAAAACCGCCTGGGCCCTTTTCGAGGGGTCCCACCATGTCGAGGCCCCAGACCGCAAATGGCCAGGTGATGGGGATGGTTTGGAGCTCCTGTGCTGGCAAATGGGTTTGCCGAGCATAGAATTGACATCCTTCACACAAGCGGATGACCTCCTCTACTTCTCATAGCGTGGTGGGCCAGTAAAAACCTTGGCGAAAGGCTTTTCTGACCAGCGACCTTGGGGCCACGTGATGTCCGCAAATCCCGGCATGGACCTCAAGGAGGAGCTGCTTCCCCTGGTTGGTGGGGATGCACTTCATGAGCACCCTTGATGGACTCTGTTTGTAGAGTTCGTCACTGAGCACGATGAAGGTCTTGGCACGTCGAGCGATCCATCGGGCTTCAATCCTTTTGGGTGGGAGAACCTCCTCGAGGAGGTAGGCGAGTTGTGGCGCTCGCCAGCCGGTTTGATCGAGTGCCAATACAGCGATGTTGGCGGGTGACGTCGTCATGGAGGTATTGGGGTTGGAGCCCCCGAGCGCTGGCTTGGCGTTGGGGTTGGAGCCCCTGGGCGCTGGCTTGGCGTTGGGGTCGGAGCCCCCGGGCACCGGCTGGGCATCGGGGTGTGTCTGGATCGGACCTTCTAGGATGCGGGCGGATGGCTCATGGACGTCGTTGATGAAGACCCCGTTTGGGGATGGATCCCACTTGGCGGCCAATTTTGCAAGAAAATCGGTGGCATCGTTGCCCTTTCGGGGGACGTGATGCAACTCGACCCCCTGGAATTTGTCCTTGAGCTTGTGCACCTCTTAGTAGTATGCCACCATGAGGGGGCTTTTGTAGGAGGACTCCTTCATGACCTGATCGATGACCAGCTCTGAGTCGCCACAAATGTAGAGTCATGTAACACCAAGTTCGATGGCGATGCGTAGTCCGTTGATGAGGGCCTCATACTCTGCGGCGTTGTTTGAGGCTGAAAAGTGGAGGCGGATGGCGTAGTGGAGCCTACTCCTATCTGGGGAGATCAGAACCACTCTAGCCCCCGATCCAGGCACCATGATGGACCCGTCGAAGTACATTGTCCAGTACTCATGGGTGACATCTGGGGTTGGTAGATGGACCTCCATCCATTCGGCAACAAAATCCACGAGAGCTTGAGACTTAATGGCAGTATGGGGGATATACCAGATGTCGTGGCCCATGAGTTCGAGTGCCCACTTGGAGATCCGTCCCGCGGCATCGCGATTGCAGACGATGTCTCCTAGCGGGTATGAAGTGATGACCGCGACTTCGTGGTCGGTGAAGTAGTGCAGGAGCTTCCGGGTCACCATCAGCATGGCGTATAGGAGCTTCTGCACCTGGGGGTACCAGACCTTGGGGTCAGTGAGTACCTCCCCGATGAAGTATATGGGCCGCTGGACCTTAAGGTGGTGTCCCGGTTCCTCTCTTTCGACGACTAGGGCAGCGCTTACCACATGGTTGCTGGTCGCGACGTAGAGGAGGAGGGGTTCTCCTTGTTTGGGAGCGACGAGGATTAGGGCCAACGTTAGGGATGCTTTGAGGCTCTCCAGAGCCTGCTGAGCTTCCTCAGTCTAGATGAAGGATCCATCTTTTTAAGGAGCTTGTAGAGTGGCATCCCTCATTTGCCGAGCTGAGAGATGAACCAGCTCAGAGCGGCCAGACAGCCGATGAGCCTTTGCACACCCATGACATTGCATATGGGGCCCATGTTGGAAATGGCCGTGATTTTTTTGGGGTTGGCCTCGATGCCGCGCTCAGACATAATGTATCCTAGCAGCTTCCCCTTTGGAACCCCGAAAACACATTTCTCGGGATTCAATCTGATGTTGAACCTTAGGAGGTTCGCGAACATTGCAGCCAAGTTTGCGATTAGGTCACAAGCTTGAGTCATTTTGACCACTATGTCATCAACATAGATGACGATCGTTGGTCTTGGCCGCTTGGCTTGATCAGGCTGATCGAGCGGGTCAATTTGGTCGGCGAAGCATTGCTACATGCACCTTTGGTGGGTGGCGCCAGTGTTTTTAGGCCAAAAGGCATGGTTATGAAGCAGTACGAACCATACGGGGTGATGAATGAGGTTGCGAGCTGATCGGACTCTTTCATCGCGATCTGGTGATAGCCCAAGTAGGCATCCAGAAAGGAGAGGATCTCGTAACCCGAGGTGGAGTCAACTATCTGGTCTATGCGCGGCAAAGGAAAGTGATCCTTTGGACACGCTTTGTTGAGGCCAGTATAATCAACGCACATTCTCCATTTCTCGGTCTTCTTTTTAACAAGAACAGGATTGGTGAGCCAGTCGGAGTGGAATATCTCTCTGATGAATCCAGCTGCTAGGAGTTTGGCGATCTCTTCGCCTATGGCCCTGCGCCTCTCATCGTCGAAGCGACGCAGGCGCTGCTTGGCGGGCTTTGAGCCTGGGATGAGATGTAGTGCGTGCTCGGTGAACTCCCGTGATATGCCCAGCATGTTAGAAGGCTGCCATGCGAAGACGTCACAATTGGCGTGTAGGAAGTCGACGAGCTCGCATTCCTATTTGGTCGGAAGCTGGGTCCAGATCCGCACCATCTTGGTTGGGTCGATGGGGTCGATTCCCACTACCTTAGTTTCTGAGCGGGCGAAAGGCCATCGAGGAGGTTGGTTTGTTGCAGTCTGGGACTACCGGGGTCGATGACTCCCCAAGCCACAGGAGCTCGGACGAGTTGACAATCAGGGTGGCGAGCTCAAAATGCTTGTGGTCGTGTGTGAAGGTGTGCGAGAAGGTGCTGCTCATGGTGATGACGCCGTTCAGTCCCGGCATCTTTAGCTTGAGGAAGGTGTAGTTGGGGATCGCCATAAATTTGGCGTAGCATGGCTGCCCCAAGATAGCATGGTAGGACCTTAGGAAGTCCACCACTTCGAAGGTGAGGACCTCTGAGCGAAAGTTGGCTTGGTTACCAAACATGACGGGCAGATCGATCTGCCCGAGTGGGTATGCCTACGCTCCTAGGATCACCCCATGGAAGGGAGAACCCGCTAGGTGGAGTTCTGACCGGGGGATGTCCATGGCGTCGAGGGTGTCGACGTAGAGGATGTTGAGGCCGCTGCCTCCATCCATCAGCACCTTGGTGAGGCACTTGTTGTGGATGATGGGGTCGACTATGAGCGGGTAGCATCTCGGTCTTACGATGTGGGAGGGATGGTCCCTCTGATCGAAGGTGATTGGAAATTCTGACCAGCCGAGGAAGGAGGGGACGGTCGTCTCGGCGGCGCATGCCTCCCTATAGCGCACCTTTTACTAGCGTTTGGTCCAGATGGCATCGGATCCACCAAAGATCATGATGCATTCCTCAGGGTCGAGGAAACTGTCTCCATCCTTGCCTGCCATGCCTCCTTTCTTGGTTGCTGCCTCTTTGCCGTCTCCTTCTTTCGGCCCACCAGCCTATCGGAGGAAACATTTGAGGAGCTCGCAGTCCTTATAGAGGTGTTTGACGGGGTAGGCGTGGTTGGTGCATGGGCTATCCATGAGTTTATTGAAGTGGTCAGGTAGGCCCTGTTGAGGCTGCTTGCCCATGCGGTTAGTTACAGCGACCAATGCGGTGTTGTCCGATCGGCGCCGGTCCTTTTTGTTCTTCTTGCCCCTCTATGTGGAGGGGCCCTCATCTTGGTCCGCGCGCTTGGCCTTGCCTTTGTCCTGACCTCCGTTGAAGACCGCTCCGACTACCTCCTCATCGGAGGTGTGGTTAGTGGCGACGTCGAGCAGGTCTCGGGTGGTACGAGGCTTCAGGCAGTCAAGCTTGTGGATCAGGGACTCGCTGGTCGTCCCAGAGAGGAATGCGCTGATGAGGTCCGCGTCGATGACATCAGGGAGGGAGTTGCATCATTGGGAGAACCTACGGATGTAATCCTGCAGGGACTCACTGGGCTCCTGCTGGCAGCTCTTGAGGTCCCAGGAATTACCAGGGCGGACATACGTCCCCTGGAAATTTTTGATGAAGACCCTCTTGAGGTCCGCCCAGTCACGGATGCTGTCATGTGGGAGGAATCCAAGCCACGCCCAAACATGTTCCCCCATGCAGATGGGGAGATATTAAATGATGAAAAGGTCATCATCCACCCCTTTGGCTCGGCAGGCAAGTCGGAAATCTTCGAGCCAAATACTGGGGTTCGTCTCCCCGGTGTACTTGGCGATGTTGGTGGGCGGTCGGAAGCGCTGTGGAACGGCGCTCTCCAGATACGTCAGCCAAAGGCCTGTGGTCCCTGGCCCTCAGGGCTAGGACTCCAATCGTCTGGCCGACGACCATGCATGGGGCATGTTTCACCACTCCCCTTGATGTTTTGGCCAGGATCCATGTTGCCTACCCTCATCGCTGCCCAGTGGACGTCATCATCATGCCGGGCATGATGCTGGTTGCTGATGATGCTACAAGCGTCTCGGTGTGGACCGAGGCATTCGCGTACCAGCGGTTGGTGCGTAGCAGGTGCCAGGTCGGAACACGGCGTAGCCGCTGCCTCCCGAGCCACGCTTGGCGGCTGTAGCGGTGAGCGGATGGGGTGATCCGTCTGGTGCGTCCCCACTCCGCCAGTGGGGAGAGAGGGCAAGTGTCGGATTCATGATGTAGAGCTTTTCGCCTGTTGAACGATGGCAGCTTCTACTAGTGCCCGGAGGTTTCGGTAGACCGCCCGCTCCTAGGGGTCGACAAGCTCGAGAACACCGCGCAGAAGCATTGCCGCAGCGGCGATGTTCTGACTAGCCCGAGCGAACTATGGGGGGGTCATTTCCCTCGTTCATGATGTTGCGCTGGACCTGGCAGGTGCGACCCCGGGCGCCACCGGCTGGGTCATGCGCATGGGGCGCAACGTGCTGCACCGAGCGCGTTGGCGCAGGTGGCGGCTGGTTCTACTGCCGTTGTCATAGCTCCTCGGCGTGCCCTTGGGCGAGCATGAGGGCCCCCGCACGTGGGTCCAGAGGGGTGTGAGTTTATGCAGACTCCGCAACCATCGGTGGCTGTCCCGGAGCGTCCGCCATGGCGCACTCCCTGGATGGATGGTGGCTAGGTTCCACATCACCGATGCTAGAGCCATCGCTCTCGACCTCATCGTCCTGGAGTTTGTGGAATGTTGTGGGAGCATAGCTCGCCATTCCCACAAATTCGGATGTGTGAGGGGGCGGCGCCAGCATCACTTGGAGCCCCCGAGCGCACATGTCCATGGGGGATGCGAGGCCGCAGGGGAACCGGTCGTGCAGTGTTTGCGGTGCGGATAATACGGTCCCCCTGGATAATCGGCGGGAGATAGAAAATAGAGAGTAAATAACAGTATGTACATTACTCACAACTGGGTTTGAGCAGAGAGTTTGCTTGGAATGAAGCACAGGTGCCTCATCGTTGAAGTCGTCGTGCGTTTCGGAGCCGATGGAGGGCACCCCTCCGATGAGCGCCGGAACGAGTGCCTCCTCGTGGAGGTGTGGTACGCCGAGCCGGTCGGCGATGAAGTCCAGGCTTCCAAAGAGGAAGGCCTAGGATGGCTCGAAGATGGGTGGAACCCACATCCCAACAGGTGGGAGTGTGGGAAACTCTAGTGAGCCAAAGTGAGTCATATCGCTTGAGTCTGCCATGGCGAGGGTGGTGGAAAAATGGGCCATCCGATGACCAAAAAGTGTTGAACGTATAGCGTCTTCTCCACGGACGGCGCCAACTGTCGGTGCAGAAAGTGACCAACACATAAATATTTGTAGTTTTGCCGGACGTTGTGATCAGAGGTGGCCTAGCACTCAATGACACAGGGTTTATACTGGTTCAGGCAATGTGCTCTACGTCCAGTTTGAGTCGGTCGATGACTTTATTCCTGAGCCCAGGTGCTCGAAGTTTGTAGTGGGGTTACAAATGAGGAGGAGAAAGATGGGGGGTACAAGAGGTCCGGTCGAACTCTGGTCAGAGGGACCGAGAGCGACGGGAGCTCCGCTATATGCTAAGTGTTCGAGCGTGTGCTTGTGGTTTGAACCTGGTGGTTTTGCTGTTGTGTACTAGTGAACTTGATCGATCTAATGAATCTATCTATCAGGAGAGAGTGCATCCCCTTTTATAGATGAAGGGGATGGCCTTACAAGTGAGAGGGAGAGAGTATGTATGCTACTAAGCCTTGTTGCCCACATCGGCGGGTACAGGATGATGGTAGGCGCCCATAATACTGTTGTATGTCAGATGCATATGGGAGGTCGCGTTGTCTTCTTCGGGTATGGCAGACATCGGCGCCTGCCACACTATTGATACCCAGAGGCGTGCAAGGGGTTTTACCATGTTCGCTGTCGCAGAACCGACCAATTTATAAGAGCACAAGTACAATGGCAGCCCGCAAGCGGTCTCACTGTCATACTTGAGCCCATATAAACCCGGTAGTCTGTCGAGTACCACGACGGGTCTTGATAAACGATCCACAAACAACTAAGATCATACATGATTCAACATACATGTCTCATATTACATAAAGTTCGCAGATACATTTCCATCATCAGAGTATGAAACAAAGTTATTACAAACCAAGTTTGATAGATAATAGCGGAAGCAAATTAAGTTTGAAAGTAACATTTGCCAACATAGATTAATACAGTGCCAACATACGATCACAGTCCACAAAAGCAGGTGGAAGGATTAAATAAGAAGCCTGCCCAAGGCTTACTCCTCATCCACAGCAGGATAGAAGCAACTCTTGCAATAACCATGATACACAGTGCCATCTGCAACAATGGGAAATAAAACCCTGAGTACGAGAAAGTACTCAGCTAGACTTACCTATCATAAACCAGAAATAAAATGACTCCAAGGATCATGCAAGACTGTATAAGTGGGGATAGCTTGACAACATTTTGCATAAAAGCGATTAACTTAGTTATACAGTTATAATTCTGGTATCAAGTTAATTATGACTATCCATCTTTAAATTAGCAACTATCCTGTGCCAAACATGTGGTATATCATTTTAAGAGCATACAATAGTAACCATAGCAGGTATTGTAATTCCATGTTTATTCGAGCCATCATATTTCATAATACAATTACTACGATGTTGGGGCTAGCCAAGTTTCTCACTATCCGGGAGAGACGGCGATTCAAATCAATTTCAACCAGCTGGGAATTTATTCCTAACACAAACCCATGTAGACCAGATCAATGGTCATCTTAGGTCACCTTTGGTACAACTCAAGTACACATTTCCCGGGTTCGCCCAGCGCCGCACAATTAGGGACAACCAAATGCTAGGACGTTCAGGCGCAGCCTGCCCTTGGGCTCAGTCTGGCTCCCCACACATCCTTACTACCATCTAGAGTGCGCACTCTTATAGAGCGGGGCCCGGCCTGAGTTGAGCTACTCGGCTTCGTGGTCAGAACGAGTTATCCAACCAGCTAAGTGATAGGCATGCGTTCAATCTTGTCAGAAGTGCCAACAACGGTACGGTCCTTAATCGGCACAGACGAAATCACATGAGTCAACCCACCATAGACTCCACCCGACCTCGATTTACATCATCCCATGGTTCTTTTCCACGATAGCAAATATAGCCAACCGTGCTTCGGTATCCACCTATATCTCACAGGTGACAGGAAATCACCCGACTTCTACCGGTCTAAGCATGGCTAAGCATATATTCGATCCTGGACCTACATCGGGTTAAAGATATATTTCTGGATAAGGAAAGTATATGCATCGAGTGGTTCCAATCAACTCTTATAACCTAATGCATCAATCATAAAGGACTCAAGTAATATTTTGTTAAACACTAGGAGACTTAGAATGCTCCAGGGCTTGCCTTTCAGAAAAGAAGTGGGGCGGTGGTCAGGGCACTCTAGAAGCTCTTCAGGGGTCTGCTCCTCTTCTTTGGGAGCTGTGGCTTGAGGAATCTCCTGCTGGTCCCCTTCCTCTCATTCGTCGAATTCCATCAACGTTATCTCCTCTGTCGATCCTAGATGCATGAATATGGCATAAGATATTGCGAATGCATACATGCTGACAAGTATAGTATGATGATACATGTTGAATGCATTATTATAAGTATTCTTAACAGCATGTTGTGAAAGTAATAATGAGTGTATCACGTTTTACTGAGTATGTGCATATCTCTTCTTAATTACTAAATCAAACACTTCAGCAATTCATTTACTACACCACAAAACAGCGGCTACTTGTTTTACTCATAACTAGAGTTCTATTTATCCAAATGCTGTGGTCTTGGACTTTCTGGAAATCTTATAAAATTTCCTACAACTCTTATTTAATCACCAAAAGCTAATTCACAATCTATCCTAACCAAAACAGGCAAACGGTCCAGTGCTGTCCAAAAATTCTAGAGAACAAGCATTTCGGAATACTAACTTTAAACATCTATAACTTCTAAACCCTTTGGCCTATTATCCTGAAATTTTAACACAAGATGTGTGACGAAGTTACCTACAACTTTGTTATTAACCATGTTTACAGCAAACATCATTTTTACTATGTAACATTCCAAACTACAGAATCTGTCCAAAAACTCTTCTCACCCGAATTATAAAGCAATGATATTTCTATTGCATATAAACATTCCAAATTTGACTTCACCAATCATACCAACAGTACAAGGACATCAAATACACTCAAGAAAACATAATGTCCATGCCCAAACTATTTATTTAAATGCCTTTATCAATTTACTAAGATACTCAGGTTAAATAATAAACATATATCAAATATGCATCATAAATTCTCAGAAAATTACAGTGGCTTACTAGTGCTACCAATAGACTACTGTAAAAGTTTCATGCCATTTTACCAAGTATAACATTCTTTGCAAAAATAACAAGGCATAAAGGCTTAAAATAACATAAATAGAAAACCCTAGTGAAAAGTGTCAAGAAACATATTTTATATTTTTCTTAGCATCCATAAGGTACTAGGACAAGCTCCAATAAATTTCATGAGCATTGGATTCATAAATAATTTATAACAATTTACACAAGGATCACCTAATTATAAAAGGAAAATCTATAACTAAAAATCTATTCATGCACTAACCCTCAAATTTTTACCAGAGCTTATAAGTATCAAGAAAAGCTCACCATATAAATTTAATAATTTTGGAGCATAGGAACTCTAGATATAAATTAAACAAGTTTGCATTCACTTAAAAACACATTTCAAGTTTCAATTTAATTCTTCTAGAAATTCTACTACAAGTGCTAATATTATATTTTTCCTAAATACTACCCTTCCTAAGGAACACTACAAAATTTGGTTCACAATATTTGGATCTATACAGCTCCACTTATCATTTTTCAAAGTTGCACACAAAACAGGAAATAAATGAACTATCCTACAACACAACAGTCAATGACAACTGGGACCCGCTGTCAGTTGACCCCATCGGTCAGTGAAACAAAAATAGGGCAGCGGCGCTGAATCGACGCTGGTCGGCCATGGCTCGTCGCCGGCGAGTCCTCCGGCAAAGACAAGTGGACCGACGTGATCTACAGAGCATAACACGTCTAGTGACCTAGGTGGTGGCAGTGCAGGTGTGGCAGAGCGTGCTCGTCGCCGGCCATGGTGGCACGGCGGCGCTGCCCTGCGGTGCGCCAGCCATCACCGGCCACGGCGAAGTCAGGCGAGGAGTGCTACAGCATCACGGTGACCGAGCGAATACATCTAGGCGATCTAGGCTGCTGGAGGTGCTCCGGCGAAGCATGGCCACGACGGCGGCCATGGCGGAGCTCCGGCAAGGACGCACCCGTGGTGGCGCAACGCGAACGACGGCTTACCAAAGGCACGACGGTGGGCAAGGCAAGGTGGGAAGGGTGGAGCAGGGTGAGGCGGAGCTATGAGTGCAGCCGATTGGAGAATGGGGTGGCCGTGAGTGTGGGTGAGCTCGGCGGAGCGGCTGCGATGGTGATGGCGAGCGCAGTGAGCAAAGGAGCGCGAGGAGGCGAGTGAGAGTGAACGGCCGGCTCGGTAGTGACTTAAGTGCGTCGCTGGTGGCTTGCTGGCCGTCTATGCCTGATGAGCGGGCCCTGCGCCGGCGTACGGCCTCCTAATGGTGCGCGCGGCCATGGCTGGCCACCACGCGGCGGGCAGCGCTTGTTGGCCAGTCGGCCACTGAACCCGAGCCGCTTCAGCCATCAGAGCCCCGAACCGAGCCTGACGACGTGATTTCATGGCGATCAAACTGCTAAACTGTAGCTCCATAGTGCAAACAATCTAAATGGAACTTGTAGACCTATGTACCAGCTCCAATTTCTATTAAAGAACCCAGTGCTAATTCACAACCAATACCGAGAAAAATCAAACCAAAGTCGAGCTTGTCAACTGTCAGTCGAAAATGACTTCGCGAAATTTGCTAAGTGTTGAAAACAGTGCAAAGTTGATTTTTGTGAGCCAATTTCAAGCATGTTAGGAGCTAAACTAGTCCATGACCCAAACATAAAAGTCGTTCCCCTTATCAAATACTACAACTTTGCTTTAGTGACCACATCCATGCAAGGTCTCTATCATATGGTTCAAACTTGGTCAAACCCATTACATTCAAATGATGCCTTATGCTTGAACTATGACTTAGTGACCAATTTAGCCCTAGCCATGAATACCAAAGTTGTTCATCATGATACTCTAAACATGTTCAAGCTATTTGTAAGGTCACACTATCATTTCATACATTAGTTGCACATAAAGCTTCCCAGTTCAACACACATAGCATCACTTAAGTACTTGATTAGACAAAATGATCTTCATGAACATTGTCCCACTAGTTATCATAAGTGTAGCTAATATGTTTTAGTGACTCACATCAACCATTTACATGTATTCACTCATGATCATGTGCATATATACAAAGAAACATAAAATGACAAGCAATGTTGCATATGTTTCAATCACATGTTTCAATTGTAAATGCTTAAATATGAATGATTGATGCTCATGCTCATGCAATGCAAGTCAAATTGTGCAAGGCTAACACCTAGGGTGTTACATTCACCAGGTACTGTAACACCTCTGGTGTTTTGACCTAATACTAAAATTTGACATGTCATCATGTGCATTGCAAAGCATTCATTTAGTATAAAGTTTTGAATGCATTCACTAAATAAGGTTTATTTCATAATGTTGTTATTTCATGTGATGTGTTTCGAAAACCCTAAATACAGATCATGACCACAGGGGTTAAATTTCATGTGATCATGTGAGGTCATATGTCCTTTGACTCAAATAATCCTAATGGGCCATGTTACTGGTCAAAAATCAAAATTTAAGTAAAAGGAAGACAAATCAAATTTGAATTCATATTCAAATTATAAAAGTCCTTTTTGCCCCTTTTGACTAATTCAAAATCCATGAGGAATTTGGGGTTGAGGTAAAAAGCAAAGTTGGAGATTATTTTATGTAGATCAACTTTGGTATTCAAAGTTTTTCAAGATTACATATAAAATTTGGAGTAATTTTGAAATGATTCAAATCTTTAAATGTACCCCAAATTTGAATTTCAAAATGGAGGCAGAATTTGAAAATGTTTCTTAAACCAAAGTTGTAGTACTTGAAAAGTTGAGCAACTTTCATTTTTGGAGATTTTCAACTTCTATAGAAAATTTGGAAGTAATTTGCAAAATGGACTCAGTGGCAATTCTGTAAATATTTCAAAATTCCTGTTGACAGCAGAGCATCACCGCCGGCGCCACGCAGCTGCCGCCGCCGAGCGTTTTGCGCCGCTTTCCCGCGCGCAGGCACGTCACCGTCGCCGTGGCGTCTCCGTCGTGCGCTGTCGCAGCCGGGCGAGCTCATCCCGGCTATAAATAGCCACAGTCGCCGCCGTCATTCCCATTTCTTCCCCTCTGCTCTGCTCCACCACCGCGTAGCTCCGCCGCTCGCCGTAGTCCTCGTCGAGCCACGTCAGTCGTTCCCAGCTACGTCAACGTGATCGCATTGGTCTTGCGCTCCTCATCGATTTGCTCTCGTCGCTGGTGTTGGCCGGAATCGCCCGGCGCAACCCGTCTTCCCCGTGACCGGTCGGAGCTCCGCCGCGACTGCCTTCACCGTGGCCAGGCTGCTCCAGACCATCTTCGACTGCACCAAGCCCATCATCGTGTTCGTGGTGAGTCCCTGATCGTGTTTCGCCCTTCGCTTTAGACTCTACTGCACCGTAGCTATAGCTACGTCGATCGCCGTCGTGTCCAAGCCGCCATGGCCGGCGTTGAGTGCCATCCGGTGTGTCCTTTTCTGTTCTGAGGCTTGGGATAGATGCGCGACTTGATGTAGATCATGTAGGAGCAGTCCGTCTCACCGGAGATTCACCACCGGCGCGTTTTGCTGGCCGGAGCTGGCCGCGCCGCCGCGTCTTGCCCACTGTCGCTAACGTGTGGGGTCGACCTGTCAGTGGAGCTGAGGAAGAAGAACAGTGCAATTTGGTTATTTTCTGATTTTAAATAGTGCAGCAATTTTGCAATTTTGTAGGAATTTATTTACACATGCAAAAATTCTGAAAATTTTTGTGTAGCTTATGTACATGTTCTAGTATGATTTAAAAATTTGAAATTTGAAATTTGGATAAATTTTGAATGTTCAAAAATTCAGTCAATTAATTAATAAATGCAAATTCCATGATTTTTGTAGGCCACTGTATAACTCCAAAAATTATGAAATTTATTTTGGTACACTAATTTATCATGAGGATGCTTGTGTAAATTTTTGAGATCATTTGGAACAAGTTTATTTTTAAGCTTAATTCCAAATTAATTCAAAAATAGATAAAAGCAAACCCTAAGTGTTTAATTAGTGTTGGATCTTGTTTTGGTCATGTTTTGTGACTAGTAGGGTTTCAAGATCCATTTGGTCAAGTCACATGTGTGGTTCATAATGGTAGGATTGCAAGTTGGTTTTGTTGGCTTGCAAATCACTCGCGGAAGTGGAATAAAATCGTTTGTGGGTGTTTTACATTTCATGTACCGTGAAAGCATCATGTTTACATTATCATCATGTTAAAGCATATGTTATCATTTCGTGTAGAACCCGAGAACGAAAACGATTCTAGTTGAGCAAGTTCTGGAAGACTCCCGGTTGTCACAGATTCGATAATTGTGGTACTAATCCTAACCGGAGATCGCCAACGAAGGCAAGCCCGGTTTATGCATTAAGCCATCACCTTGTTACTTTGAAAAGTTTATCACCTATGTTACTTACTGCATTAAGTTGATTACTTCAAATTTTACCTACTTGATGCATTACCTACCTTGTTACTTGTTTACCATCCTTGAAGATGATTTCATTTACAAAGGCGTGAGAATTGCTTAGTATGCTTTATGGTAGGTTTTCAAAGTAAAAGTTTTTGATACAATCAAAGATGGCATCTTGGCCAATGAAAGAAAGAAGATAGAATGAACTAGAGACTAGTCGGGTGACTTATCTTGAATGTTGGGTAATGTTGCCGATTATGTCGCTTAAAGGCCACTCATTGTGGATCTTCTGAACGAGACACTTTGTAGTACTGGTCACATACTCCGGTAAGCCTACTTCGCTAATCCGATGCTAAGACGAATGCCCGCCAAGACTTTGGGAGTGGAGAGATGGCGGAGAGAAGCGTGTACCCTCGTGGCTGGAATGTGGCGGATTTGAGGTGTCTTGTGCTCTCGGGTGGCGTGGGAGACGGCTTAGTATGGGAGAATCCGTGAGCGAGGTTGATATATGCAAGATTAAGTTCTACATATGTCGTGTGATAAGGAATCCCCAGCTGGGACTTGAATCAATTCGAATTGCCGGTGCTCCGCGGATATGGAGACTCGATTCATTACAGAAGCAATGTAGTACTGGTGAATTACTAAAATATGAGAAAAATGAGAAGGAATGGAATATGGGAAATGTATATTTAGTTGAGATAAGGAACTAAAAGAACTTAGTGGTAAACTTGAAAATAGAATGAAGGATAGTAAGCTTTTGGCAAAGAACTTTTGAACCTTGTTACATCCTTACCTTGACCCAACACCTGCATCCCTAAGACCTTCGTCCTTTTTGGTCGGGTCAGTCTTGTTGAGTACTTTTGTACTCAGGGTTTGTTAACCCTTGTTGCAGGTGAGTCGCATGCGCAGGCTTGTTTTGGTCCCTGCTGCATGTCAGTGTATGAAGTCAATGATGATGAGGAATGATGAATGGCCTTTGGACAAGGCACTAGTTTGTATGATGAATAAAGTTAATGTAATATTATCCCGCTACTATGGTCGTATAACACTTATGGTATTGTAAGTTTGAAAACAACTGGTTTGTAATAATACTATCTTAAGACTTCCGCTATCTTTTACTCTTGGTATATGTTTGAATAAAATGTTGTAATCTGCAATGACTGTGATTGGGATCCTGTTTGAAAAGAGAAACGTGGATGATTCGGGTTTCCCGAGGACACCCGACAGACCTGTTGAGTTGTTGGGAACTCGTGTACGCTATCCGAGGTCTGTTAAGACAACGATAGGTGCATGTGGGCCCAATTCCTTAGGAGGTTCTGCCACAGCTGGTATCAGAGCAGGTCCTATCTAAGATCATTGTAGGTTACTTTGGAAAACCTTCAAATTGATTTGGATCAAAGAAAGTAAAACTTGATATTTTAAAGGTTCAAATTTCTTTCTTCTTTCCTCTAATCTCGCCTCAATTCTATCTTATTTGAAAGTTTGTGGCGGATAATATGATTAGGTTTGTCCTATGTATTAAAAATCTAGTACTTTTGATTGTATAAATCTTTTGTACTCGGATTCGTAAGATCGATTCATGCATCATGCTTGAACACCTTGCATAATGATTCCCCTTAAAAGTGGTTGGGTAAGTAATGTCAATCCCATTCTTGCTAACCTCCATTATCCTCAAGCTATCCTTATAGTCACATCCTAAATTCTACAGGCTATGGCAAAGACCAAGATAACTGCACGCAAGTCCACGGGACCTCACGGAGTCCCTCGTCACCAGTTGGCACCGCGTAATCGTGAGCTTGGTGAAGGAAGTTCCAGGATCCTAGGAGATGAAGGATCTTCAAGCAATTCCGCCAACATGGAGAACATTACCAAGGAGCTCAACATTCTTCGTCGAGCTCATGCAAAAGATCAAGAGAAGCTGGCGGAAATGGAAAGGGACGTCACCAAGAATACCGAGTTGAGGAATGAAGCCTGGACACGAGAGGATGCGGCCAATGAACGCGTCCATGAGTTGGAGTTTTACGTAGAAGACCTGGAGATGGACAATGCCATTCTTCATGAGAATGTCCACCTACTGTACGCTCAACTTCATCCACCTCATGGGGATGGTGAAGTTACAGATGAAGAAATGATTGTAGCTCCAGGAGAAGTCGAGAATGAAGAAGAGGAGGAGGATCCTGAGGAGTTAGTGTACTTCTCGGATGAAAGTGAGGTTTTATCCGATATGGGCACGGATGCCGATGACTGAGAGCTTGGAGTAGTAATAGTTCCTTTACTGCTTTCTTAGTAAACCAGGGTTGTCTTGTGGGATACAAGACATGTAATTTAAATAAGTAACCCTTTGTAGCATGAAACCTTTTAAATGCTCTTAATAAAGAATAATGTAAGTAAACGTGTTCTCTAACAGATGCCTCGTCCTATCACCCGAACTGGTGCTAGTGGCTCACATGATGATGAAGAGTGCCCAAATCCTCCACCAATGCCCTCGACTATGGCAGATGCCATAGCCGCACTCGTCAACGCAACGGCAGAGAATGCCAGGCTGTTAAGGGAGTTGGCGCAGAACCAGCAGGCACCACACCCTAATCGTGGCCGTCGTAATAATGGAAACGACGAGTCAACTTATGTGGATTTTACTGACACACGTCCACCTGTGTTCTCTAAAGCAGATGAACCTTTAGAAGCTGACGATTGGCTTAGGACAATAGAGCAAAAGTTCGAGCTGATTCACTGTACCGAGGTTCAAAAACCAAGGTTTGCGGCACAGCAACTCCGAGGAGCTGCTGGTGCCTGGTGGGCAAATTTGGTAGCAGTACAGCCCGTTGGTCACCAAATCAACTGGAGGGAGTTCAAGGATGCCTTTAGGGCACATTATATTCCAGACGGTGTGATGACCATGAAGTTGGAAGAGTTCTTGGCTCTTAAGCAAGGGGAGCACCCGGTGATGCATTATGTTGGGCGTTTCAACCACCTGTCGCAGTATGCTATTGAGTATGTCAATACTGACAGGAAGAAAAAGAATCATTTTCTTAGAGGCTTGAACACTAAACTTCAGACAATGATGGCAGCCTGTGGTAATGCAACTTACCACGAAACAATCAACATTGCTATCGCTTCGGAAGAAAATTACCGCCGACACAAGGAGGCGAAGAAGAAGAAAATATTTGCTTCCGGATCATCAAGTGGCAAGCGTCAGAAGATAGTATACCATCCTCAGAATCATGGCCGTACGCCATTCCGCCCACAACAAGGCCAAAGCAGGCAGCAAATCTTCATTCGCCCTGCAACTAATACACCTTATACACATCAAGCACCGCAGCAGCAAAACAATACAAACAATGCAAACCGCAATGCTACTCCCCAGAATCACAATTACCCATGCTATAATTGTGGTAAACCCGGACACTTTTCCCGAGAATGTCCATATCCTAGAAAGAACAATCCTGATGCACCCAAAGCCCCTGTTACTCCAGCTCAGAATCAGTACAAGGGCAATGCTCAGAACAATCAAAAGGGACAGACTGAGAAGAAAACTGGAAGGGTCTTCTATACTCAAGTGGAGGCTATTCCAGAAGGAGAACCAGTAATGATGGGTATGTTTCCCATTGCTAAGCATCCTGCAATTACCTTATTTGATTCTGGTGCATCCCATACATTCATCAATCGCACATTTGTCGTGAAGCATGGGATAGCTATTGGGGAAACAAAAGAACCCTATCATATACAGTCGCCAGGGGGACGAATCTGTACAAGGGAGGTAGTTCAGCATGTACCTATTGATTTGGGAGGATATGAGTTCCCTACCAATATGCTGATATTAAAGGATCAAGATATAGATGTGATCCTTGGTATGAACTGGCTAACTCAACACGGGGCTATCATAGATGTCCTGCGTAGAACAATAAGGGTAAATGCACCTGACAGCAAAACCCAACTTCTTATCCAACTTCCTTTTCCTAAGAGTACAGTGGAAGCAGTCTGTGCAACTATTGTTGAAGGAGCCGAGAAAATTTCAGTGGTAGGTGAGTTTACGGATGTCTTTCCCGATGACCTGCCTGGTTTGCCACCAGACCGAGACGTAGAATTTAGAATTGATCTGAAACCAGGAACAGCACCAGTATCCAGAAGAGCATATAGGATGCCACCCAAAGAACTAGCAGAATTAAAAATGCAACTACAAGAGTTGTTAGACAAGGGTTTCATTCAACCCAGTTCATCACCTTGGGGATGCCCCCGCTATTTTCGTGAAGAAGAAGGATCAAACCTTAAGGTTATGTGTTGACTATCGGCCGTTAAATGAAGTCACCATTAAGAACAAATACCCTTTACCCCAATTGATTTGCTTTTGATCAACTTGCGGGAGCTAAGGTATTCTCGAAGATAGACTTGAGATCGAGGCTACCACAGTTAAGATCGAGACGAGAAGATGTGCCAAAGACAGCGTTCACTACTCGATATGGTCTATATGAGTATCTAGTCATGTCTTTTGGGTTGACCAATGCCCCTCACTTCATGTACTGATGAACTCGGTTTTCATGCCCGAGTTGGATAAGTTTGTAGTGGTGTTCATTGACGACATTCGATCTATTCTAAGAGCAAAGTGGAACATGCGGAACATCTCCGTATTGTTACGCAAAGGTTAAGAGATCACCAACTATATGCCAAGTTCAAAGAAATGTGCATTTTGGTTGGAGGAAGTACAATTTCGGGTCATGTGCTATCTCTGCTTTGAAGGTATAGCTGTTGATCCGAGTAAGGTAGAAGAAGTCCTTAATTGGAAAGCACCTACAACTGTTCATCAAGTTCGCAGTTTCCTAGGGTTGGCAGGGTATTATCGTCGGTTTATCCCTGACTTCTCCAGAATTGCGAAGCCAATTCTTGGATTGTTTGAAAAATCAAACTAAGTTTGTATGGTCAATAGAATGTGAAGAGGCCTTTCAAACATTGAAGAAGTTGTTGACAATCGCACAAAGATTAGCACAACTTTGATATCGAGAGGCCATTTGATATCTATTGTGATGCATCTGGAATTGGTATTGGTATGTGTTCTTATGCAAGCAAAGCGAGTCATAGCATATGCTTCCAGACAACTTAAGAAACATGAAGAACATTATCCCACCCATGATCTTGAATTAGCCGCTGTTGTCCATTCACTCAAGATTTGGCGACATTATTTATTAGGCAATATATGTCATATCTATACAGACCACAAGAGTTTGAAATACATCTTCACCCAGTCAGAGCTGAATATGAGGCAAAGAAGATGGTTGGAACTTATTAAAGATTATAACTTAGAAGTACATTATCATCCGGGCAAGGCTAATGTGGTTGCCGATGCCCTGAGTCGCAAGAGTCATTGTCATTGCCTAATTATAGAAGCTATGCAGAGAACATTGTGTCAAGAGATGGAACATCTGGATTTACAAATCTTAGAACAAGGTTCCTTGTCCAATATTGTAGTTGAGTCCACTATCAAAGATCAGATCATTGCTGCTCAACAGAAGAGTAAGGGCATAGCCCATATTAAGGATAAAGTCAGATCTGGAAGACCAACATGTTTCAAGATTGATGAATCAGATGTTGTATGGTTCAAGGATAGGTTGGTAGTACCCAAAAATCCAGAGCTGCGAAAACAGATTCTTGATGAAGCTCATTCTACAAGATACTCCATTCATCCGGGTAGCAACAAAATGTATCATGATCTGAGAAAAAGATATTGGTGGACTAAAATGAAAATAGAAATAGCTCAATATGTGGCCAAGTGTGATATTTGCCAGAGAGTCAAAGCAGTTCATATGAAGACTGCAGGTCCATTACATTCGTTGCCAATTCCATCGTGGAAGTGGGAAGATATTTGTATGGACTTCATAGTAGGGTTGCCTAGGACATCTGCAGGCTACAATTCTATATGGGTTATTGTTGATCGTCTAACCAAGATAGCTCACTTCTTACCAGTCAGAGATACATATCGAGCGGAACAATATGCAAAGCTTTATCTTGATAGAATCTTCAGTCTGCATGGGGCACCCAAGACCATTGTCTCTGATAGAGGATCATTGTTCATATCCAAGTTTTGGAAAAGTCTACATGAGTCCTTAGGAACTAAACTTATCCGTAGTTCTGCTTATCATCCGCAAACAGACGGACAGACCGAAAGGGTAAATCAAATTCTTGAAGATATGTTAAGAGCATGTGTTCTTTCCTTTGGTGTTAAATGGGATGAATGCCTTCCCTTGGCTGAATTCTCATATAACAACAGCCATCAAGAGAGTATTAAAATGGCACCATTCGAAGCACTGTATGGCCGTAGGTGCCAAACACCTTTAAATTGGTCAGAAGCTGGGGAACGTTGGTTCTTTGGACCGGATGTGGTCAAGGAAGCTGAAGAGAAAGTTAAACTAATACAAGCCAATATGAAGGTAGCTCAATCCCGACAGAAAAGCTATGCTGATAAGAGGAGACGACCGCTAGAGTTCAAAGTGGGAGATTATGTCTACCTCAAGGTATCACCGATGAAAGGAGTTCATCGTTTTGGGATTCGGGGAAAGTTGGCACCCCGTTATGTAGGTCCTTTTCAGATCCAACAACGATGTGGACCAGTCGCCTATCGCGTCAAGCTACCAGATCACATGTCAGCGGTGCATGATATCTTTCATGTATCTCAGTTAAAGAAGTGTCTTCAAGTACCTGACCAGGAGATTGACTTTGGTGATGTAGAATTAGAACCTGATTTGACTTATGCCGAGTACCCCATTAGAGTCTTAGATCAGAAAGATCGAGTCACTCGTAGACGTACAATCAAGTTCTACAAAGTACAATGGAATCAACACACGGAAGATGAAGCTACTTGGGAGTCCGAGGATTACTTAGAAGAGAACTTTCCTGACTTCTTCGCTTCTATCTAGTTGCAATACCTTGTCTATATTGTAACTTGTCTTGTTATTAACAGAATGGAAAACCCCTCGCTAGCCTTTTGAGTAAAGTTGTAATGTGTTAGTTTGACACATTTCCTTTTCAATTACTTAGCCTTAAGTTTTAAATCTCGGGACGAGATTTCTTTAAGGGGGAAGGGTTGTAACACCTCTGGTGTTTTGACCTAATACTAAAATTTGACATGTCATCATGTGCATTGCAAAGCATTCATTTAGTATAAAGTTTTGAATGCATTCACTAAATAAGGTTTATTTCATAATGTTGTTATTTCATGTGATGTGTTTCGAAAACCCTAAATACAGATCATGACCACAAGGGTTAAATTTCATGTGATCATGTGAGGTCATATGTCCTTTGACTCAAATAATCCTAATGGGCCATGTTACTGGTCAAAAATCAAAATTTAAGTAAAAGGAAGACAAATCAAATTTGAATTCATATTCAAATTATAAAAGTCCTTTTTGCCCCTTTTGACTAATTCAAAATCCATGAGGAATTTGGGGTTGAGGTAAAAAGCAAAGTTGGAGATTATTTTATGTAGATCAACTTTGGTATTCAAAGTTTTTCAAGATTACATATAAAATTTGGAGTAATTTTGAAATGATTCAAATCTTTAAATGTACCCCAAATTTGAATTTCAAAATGGAGGCAGAATTTGAAAATGTTTCTTAAACCAAAGTTGTAGTACTTGAAAAGTTGAGCAACTTTCATTTTTGGAGATTTTCAACTTCTATAGAAAATTTGGAAGTAATTTGCAAAATGGACTCGATGGCAATTCAATAAATATTTCAAAATTCTGTTGATGATGAGATCATCACGGCGCCATACGCACTTGCCGCCGCGTAAGCGTTTTTGCCGCTTTCCCAGCAAGAAGCACGTCACCGTCGCCGTGGCGTCTCCGTCGTCTTGTTGTCGCAACGGGCGAAGCTCATCCCGCTATAAATAGCCACGATCCGCCGTCGTTCCCATTTCTTCCCTCTTTCTCGCTTCCCACCACCACGTAGCTCCGCCGCTCGCCGTAGTCCTCGTCGAGCCACGCGTCGATCGTTCCCAGCTACGTCAACGTGATCGCATTGGTCTTGCGCTCCTCATCGATTTGCTCTCGTCGCTGGTGTTGGCGCGGAATCGCCCGCGCAACCCGTCTTCCCCGTGGACGGTCGGAGTCGCCACGATCGCCTTCACTGCGTGGCGGTGCTCCAGACCATCTTCGACTGCACCAAGCCCATCATCGTGTTCGTGGTGAGTCCCTGATCGTGTTTCGCCCTTCGCTTTAGACTCTCTACGCACCGTAGCTATAGCTACGTCGATCGCCGTCGTGTCCAAGCCGCCATGGCCGGCGTTGAGTGCCATCCGGTGTGTCCTTTTTACGCTCGAGGCTTGGGATAGATCGCGCGACTTGATGTAGATCATGTAGGAGCAATCCGTCTCACCGAGATTCACCACCGGCGCTTTTGCTGGCGGAGCTGGCCACGCCGCCAGCGTCTTGCCCACTGTCGCTAACGTGTGGGGTCGACTGTCGATGGGTGAGGGAAGAAAAACGAACAACAATTTGGTTATTTTCTCGATTTTAAATAGTGCAACAATTTTGCAATTTTGTAGGAATTTATTTACACATGCAAAAATTCTGAAAATTTTTGTGTAGCTTATGTACATGTTCTAGTATGATTTAAAAATTTGAAATTTGAAATTTGGATAAATTTTGAATGTTCAAAATTCAGTCAATTAATTAATAAATGCAAATTCCATGATTTTTTTTGTAGGCCACTGTATAACTCAAAAATTATGAAATTTATTTTGGTACACTAATTTATCATGAGGATGCTTGTGTAAATTTTTGAGATCATTTGGAACAAGTTTATTTTTAAGCTTAATTCCAAATTAATTCAAAAATAGATAAAAGCAAACCCTAAGTGTTTAATTAGTGTTGGATCTTGTTTTGGTCATGTTTTGTGACTAGTAGGGTTTCAAGATCCATTTGGTCAAGTCACATGTGTGGTTCATAATGGTAGGATTGCAAGTTGGTTTTGTTGGCTTGCAAGCCATGCACTGTGGAATAAAATCGTTTGTGGGTGTTTTACATTTCATGTACCGTGAAAGCATCATGTTTACATTATCATCATGTTAAAGCATATGTTATCATTTCGTGTAGAACCCGAGAACGAAACGATTCTAGTTGAGCAAGTTCTGGAAGACTCCCCGGTTGTCACAGGATTCGATAATTGTGGTACTAATCCGGAACCGGAGATCGTCAACGAAGGCAAGCCCCGGTTTATGCATTAAGCCATCACCTTGTTACTTTGAAAAGTTTATCACCTATGTTACTTACTGCATTAAGTTGATTACTTCAAATTTTACCTACTTGATGCATTACCTACCTTGTTACTTGTTTACCATCCTTGAAGATGATTTCATTTACAAAGGCGTAGAATTGCTTAGTATGCTTTATGGTAGGTTTTCAAAGTAAAAGTTTTTGATACAATCAAAGATGGCATACTGGCCAATGAAAGAAAGAAGATAGAATGAACTAGAGACTAGTCGGGTGACTTATCTTGAATGTTGGGTAATGTTGCCGATTATGTCGCTTAAAGGCCACTCATTGTGGATCTTCTGAACGAGACACTTTGTAGTACTGGTCACATACTCCGGTAAGCCTACTTCGGCTAATCCGATGCTAAGACGAATGCCCGCGCACTGGGAGTGGAGAGATGGCGGGAGTAGCGTGTACCCTCGTGGCTGGAATGTGGCCGGATTTGAGGTGTGCTGTGCTCTCGGGTGGCGTGGAGACGGCTTAGTATGGGAGAATCCGGTAGCGAGGTTGATATATGCAAGATTAAGTTCTACATATGTCGTGTGATAAGGAATCCCCAGCTGGGACTTGAATCAATTCGAATTGCCGGTGCTCCGCGGATATGGAGACTCGATTCATTACAGAAGCAATGTAGTACTGGTGAATTACTAAAATATGAGAAAAATGAGAAGGAATGGAATATGGGAAATGTATATTTAGTTGAGATAAGGAACTAAAAGAACTTAGTGGTAAACTTGAAAATAGAATGAAGGATAGTAAGCTTTTGGCAAAGAACTTTTGAACCTTGTTACATCCTTACCTTGACCCAACACCTGCATCCCTAAGACCTTCGTCCTTTTTGGTCGGGTCAGTCTTGTTGAGTACTTTTGTACTCAGGGTTTGTTAACCCTTGTTGCAGGTGAGTCGCATGCGCAGGCTTGTTTTGGTCCCTGCTGCATGTCAGTGTATGAAGTCAATGATGATGAGGAATGATGAATGGCCTTTGGACAAGGCACTAGTTTGTATGATGAATAAAGTTAATGTAATATTATCCCGCTACTATGGTCGTATAACACTTATGGTATTGTAAGTTTGAAAACAACTGGTTTGTAATAATGCTATCTTAAGACTTCCGCTATCTTTTACTCTGGTATATGTTTGAATAAAATGTTGTAATCTGCAATGACTGTGATTGGGATCCTGTTTGAAAAGAGAAACGTGGATGATTCGGGTTTCCCGAGGACACCCGACAGACCTGTTGAGTTGTTGGGAACTCGTGTACGCTATCCGAGGTCTGTTAAGACAACGATAGGTGCATGTGGGCCCAATTCCTTAGGAGGTTCTGCCACAGGTACGGTGAATGCCAGCGCCCACAACACTGTCGTTGCTCAGAGGCATGTGGGGGGAGCCTTACCGTATGAGAGTTAATGGCGCCCACAATACTATAGGGGAAAATGTCGGCGCCTACAACACTGCTTGGGTTCTGTCATGCCAGGGAGGTCGTAGAGTATTGTTTCTGCAGGTGTACAGGGTATGGTCCCTGGTATTGCGGTTTGGCTTGTGTGCCCTGCCTTACTTTCTCCGTCCATTTCCTAGTCCGTACCAAGCGGGTGTCCCCGGTCGGTTGGTCCCAGTCGGCTCTGAATGCGCCAATTGGAGAAGAGCAGTGTGCAAGGGTTTGGTGCATCCCTAGTCAGAGACATTGGTCAGAGTCGGAAGTAGTGCTTTGGCCAGGCCTTCCGGTCGGAGAGGTTGTCTGGAGGCTGGCTGGAGACCAAAGCGAACGCTCCAGTCGGAGAGGTGGGCCAGAGTAAAAAACGGGCGCCGTTCCTCCTCGGCTAGGCCTTTTGGTCGGTGATTGGATCGCCCTTCTGGCCTGTCGTTTAGGTAGTTGGGCCGGCCCATGAGTTGCGCGTTTGTTTGCAATGTTGCCTGCTAGGCCGAGCCTTTGTTGGGAAGCCGGTCCGTGAGGGACCCCGGGTTTATGAACCCAACACAAGTGATAAATAAAACTAGGAGCCACAAGCCTGCAATAGGAGGATTAGAACTAAGAAGGAATAAAAACAACACAAGCCCCAAATAACGGACACGTCCGATATTGATACCGGACATGTCCGATATTCACGGGTTTGCTGGATCAGCTCTCAATTTGCTCTGATTGACTTCTCCTTTCAAACCAAGTTGCTGGCAACTCTTAGTGACCTATCAACAAGCTCAAGCAACACAAGTAGATAACAAATGCCTAGTGAAAAGAAAGATTGAGACACAAGAATGGTTTTACCGAAGTTCGGCCTCCGTCGAGACCTACTCTTCATTGAGGGGGCTGTGAGCGACCCAACAAAGGTTAGCTCTAGAGGGCCACGAGGGCCACTCTAGCTGGAGTCTTTTCCAACTCCTTTTCCTCCTTCCACTAGTTGATTCCTTCCCTTGCTGCGGTGGAATCGAACCATCATAAACTTCTCGAGGCACACTACCAGCTCTTGGGTGCTCTCCGGCGACGCCTTGCCATCTAGGACCGAAGAGTCTAAGAGTAACAAATGCAAATCACGAGATCGACAAATATGCACAAGTGCTCAAGGGTGGCTTGCTCTCAATTTGAATCTCACTCAAGCCACAAGATGGATTTTGCAAGTTTGAATCAATCACTCACTAAGAAAGGGTTGGAGAGTGTTCTCAAGACTAAAAAATGTGTATGGAAGTCAATAGAATCAGCAGCCTCCAAAGGTGGAGGCTAAGGGGTATTTATAGCCAATTTGAAAAACTAGCCATTATGTAGCTGTTGGGGAATACCAGACAATTATGCACAAGCGCTCAAGGGTGTCTTGCTCTCTGCTGGCGGTCCTTAACTCACAATCTATACCGCCAACATTTCTATAAAACTCATCAAAAACAACACTAAACCTAGAAATAGGACTTTGAACTAACAAAATTCCATCGGTTTTGGAGAATTCTTTGCTTTGCAAGGACAAACATGAAAACATACCAAGTTGGGCCAAAAGTAAAGGGAAATATAAAAGAAACATTCAATCTTCATCTTGGCCCAAGCAAGCAAAGGAGTAAAAGACCACATACCTGATCAATTCAAGCACAAAACCGACAAAGGAGTGGCTCAGGTCCGGTCACCAGCCCACCTGCCAAAGGCGGTGGCCACATGAGGCAGAGGTGGTGCGGCCGCACCCTCTTGCCACCTCTCGGGCCCACCTTTGGAAGGGCGATTCCATCAATGCTCCCATGGATGGTTTGGGTGGTTTCTGATTTTATCTCCCGCCAAACCGGCCTCAAGCATGTATAAAAGCATGGGTAGAGCCCTCCCCTAAGACAACAACATACCAAGGAGAAGAGCTACACCACAAGAGCATCATTCTAAAGGGCCTAGGCCCTAGCTAGCTAGTAGACTTGGTTTGGGTGAGATGTTAGGCTGTGTACGGGGAAGAGCCGGACTTGTCGGTATCTCCCCGAACTTGTACCTCGGCGAACACTTGTACCTCGATTGAATATTCGCTAAGTAAGTGTTCGGGTTTCTTATGACATTAAGTCTTTTGATTAGTTAAGCTATACTCTTACTTTTGGCACCAAGTGCTTCTACGAGGATCGCAATCATCTCTTGATCCTTGTCTCCAAACTTTTTAAGAGGATGGTTGTTGATGCTTTCGTTTACCACAAATACTACAAATCCCGTAGTTGCACTATGGCGCTAACCTTGTAGCTTGAGCAATAACGCTAAATGATTGGTGGTGAAACTGGGAACTACACCACTATTGATAGCTGCAAGATGAAGTTCCCACGGTCAAGCTTATGACCATAAACAAAGCACTGCCGGGAGATACCCTGGATTATCATAGAAAAAATATATAATAAAAAATATATTTATAATAATTATAAAAAAAGAGAGCTTTCCTTTTTAATAAAAGCAATAACATGTTTTCAAGTTAGTATGCACCTTCGGGTATTCCTGTCACTAACCATTTCAGGTTGGGAATAAGAACAAGGGGCATGCAATGCTATAAAACATAAGAGCTACATCAACTAAATGTTGTGATACCCTTTGAAGATGGAACACACTCAAGAGGAGACCCCGACACTGCATACTTGACTTTTACATAAAAGTCCAAGTGTGGGGGAGGATGGTGAGAAGCTCACCACATGTTCCATCCACACAAAAGGTCACCTTGGTTAAAGGAAAAAAATGATGACAACTCTATCTTGCTAAAAAAAATTATTATAAAAAATGATGATATAATAAAAAGGTGAGAGAAAATATATAGAAAAGAAAAGAGAGAGAAAGAAAAGGAGTCGTAAGACGGGTACTCCTATTCTAGACCTTTGCTCCTACCACCAAGGCCCATGGTCTATGCATACTATTTGTGTGTGTGGCCTAGCCTTGTCACTCGTGTGAGAAGAACCATGTGCAATCAAGCCACCGCTGTAGCAGTTTCAAGTATCATCCACATATGCTGCCGGTGAGTACACTCAGGTATGCAAAGATAAATAAATATTCACTGAAATCTTTTACTCATACTTGTCTCCATAAGATCATACAAATTCATGCCTTACTTGTTTATGTCATATGCTCCGGTTTGGATGCATCCAGCTGGTACATCCATAGGTCTTTTAAAATTAAGCATGGTGCTTAGGTTAAAAATACCTTTTTTAATCAAAATTTGATATGGTGTTGAATTTTGGTTAATGAACTTTGAGTTACTGTCATAAACAATGGAAGTAATTGTTGATGGAGACAAACCAAGGCTAAGTATGTAATGTAAAACTTTATCTTAGCCTTGTTTGAGTTATATAAAGTTGGATGAACAAATAAAAAAATAATAAATAAAAAAATAAACATAATAGATTAATAGATAATAATTCTAATAATATAATAATAATATAATAATATAATAATAATAATATAATAATAATATAATAATAATTAATAATAATAAAATTTAGGCTCCTCGGTGTTCAAACCGGTAGAGCCCTTATTTGTTTCCACTTTGTTTCTTTTTGTTTGAATAAACAAGTACAAGAATAAGTGTGGGGGAGATGGTTCGCACAAAGCTTTCAAAACCTCCCCCACAAATGATGCACAACAAATCAATAGTTCTAAATTCGATTTGTGCATCCTCTCTCCCTACTTTTGGATAAAGATTAAAACTAAATAAATTTAAGATACAAAACAAATGATGCTCCATCTCCGTGCAATCCTTTGACTGAATTTGCATACTCTTTATTCCTTGCTAATATTCCTATACTTGTGAACAATTCATCATAGGGACCCCATGTTATCTAAGTAATTGGAATATGTGATATAGTATGATGGAAATGAACCTTGCTCTCTCATATGAAGAACTTAGGATTTATCTTACAAAATCAAAACTCAAATAACATGCTCCTCAATGATATGCAAACTCCTACCAGAGCCATATCTAGTGCTTTGAGCTTAAAACCTTCATAAATATGCTACTTATTTTTGCATTGAGTTTTGTCAAGTCTTGTTGACCCTTGTTAAGAAAGTTATCATGCCTCCAAGATCAAGATTATGTACACGCCACATATATAAGCTATTCCTACACTAGGAATATGCTAAAACATGCTTCCATCCACCAAAAAACATTCTACTCCTACACTGGGAGTAGACAAAAAATGTGTCTTAAAATAAATACTCTATGTTCTACAAAATAGTGATCTCTCTCAATATGTGGTTTAAGAGACATTTGCTATGCAAAAGTATGAAAAAGAAAAAAATGTGGACACATGAAGGTCCAAGAAGAAAAAGAAAAAAGAGATATATGGACACATGATTGTCCAATTATATATATGAAAAAATGATGAGTACATGAAGGCTCATGCAAAATGATAGCCATGTTCTTAGAATTTAAGTTTATGAGAGAGATCACTCATGTCAAGGAGTATAGGATAGGTTTAACATTATTTTATCCACACACTTGCACTTCTTGATCTAAGGGTATGACATCTTTTCTCCTTGGATCTGAGATTTGACTTAACAAAATATGCAGAGTAAGTATGCCTTCATATCTTTCCTTACCCAAAGATCCATATAAGCTTTCTAGAAGTAGGAAAGAAAGAAGGCAACACTATGATATGCCTTGGTAAGGAACCAAACACAAATATGAGCAATCCGAGAGAATCATTTGAGGAGCAAAGCTATATTTATGTTTTCAAAATCAAATGAAAACCCAAGTTTCTGAACTAAGTGATGCAAGGGGATTTGAATCCATGTTGTTCCATTATTCAATTACCCAAGATAATATTATAGACACTCCAAAGTTCACAAGTGCAGGTGAAGCTTGGAGTAACTTGTATGTAGATGTCATATCAAGGAGATGACCCATCGTAGTCCTTTTCTTTACTCGAGGATGAGCAAAGGGCTAAGTGTGTGGGAGTTTGTTGGCGGTCCTTACTCACACTCTATACCACCAACATTTCTATAAAACTCATAAAAAACAACACTAAACCTAGAAATAAGACTTTGAACTAACAAAATTCCATAGGTTTTGGAGAATTCTTTGCTTTGTAGGGACAAACATGAAAACATACCAAGTTAGGCCCAAAGTAAAGAGAAATATAAAAGAAACATTCAATCTTCATCTTGGCCCAAGCAAGCAGAGGAAAAGCTCACATACCTAATCAATTCAAGCACAAAACCGACAAAGGAGTGGCCCAAGTCCAGTCACTAGCCCACCTGCCAAAGGCGGTGGCCAGACGAGGCAGAGCTGGTGTGGCTGCACCCCCTTGCTGCCTCTCGGGCCTACCTTTGGCAGGGCAATTCCATCAATGCTTCCAAGGATGGTTTGGCTGGTTTCCTATTTTATCTCCTGCCAAACGTACCTCAAGCATGTATACAAGCATGGGTAGAGCCCTCCCCCAAGACAATAATAAACCAAGGAGAAGAGCTACACCACAAGAGCATCATTCCAAAGGGCCTAGTCCCTAGCTAGCTAGTAGACTTGGTTTGGGAGAGATGTGAGGCAGAGTACGGGGAAGAGCCGGACTTGTCGGTATCTCCCTGAACTTGTACCTCGGTGAACACTTGTACCTCGACAAAATATTCGCTAAGTAAGTGTTCGAGTTTCTTATGGCATTAAGTCTTTTGATTAGTTAAGCTATACTCTTACTTGTTTGCAGGTTCATCATCCATCCCTGTGGCAGATGCTCTAGTAGAGGGCCCTAATAAAGACGGATAACCCTAAGCAATGCTAGAGTAGTAGTTGATAGCATAGACGTGGTGTCTAGGCTAGAGGCTACCTTCGTTTGCCTCGTGCCCTACAGTTGGGGGGTAGGCAGCAGGTGGTGATAGCTCTGTCTATCCCTCGTAATTCCCCATGTTTGGGTATGGCATAGAGCTGTAGGCTGGCAATGCTTGGCAGACCAGGTGTTCACCATTGCCTGAAGTAAGCAAGTAGAAGTAGAGTTTATCTTCCCATAGACCCAAAAGCCATAGGAATCCATCTCTACCCTTTCCAACTTTACCCTTGTGATGTCCTTGGATGAACTGGCTAGAAGAAATACCTCCGTTCCATATGGAAATACGATACCCTGAATACTTCCAGGTGTAAGCTACAACAGTAATTTTGTGCGCTTGCAGAATCTTTCTATTTGCATTAAGAAATACCAACACTCTTATTTTGAATCTCACTCAACCCATGACCTACCCACCGCTCTGACCCCTAGGAGGAATGGGGAGAGATCAAGCCTAGCCAAGCGTGCCTACCCTGATAAGAATAAGCACATCGCACTAACCCCGTAAGGACTGAGGGGACAACGGTCACCTCGGCCCGGTCAGATGCCACTCCTACACCACGCAGCTCAGATAAGACAACACCGCCCAAGGCGGTGATGGCCGGTACAGTGCCCATCGGCCAGATATGGCTTGACAAGATGCTTGTATGATTCTACCCACTATGGGATGGGATCCATGATGAAGGCCTTGACTTAGAGGCCATCCAACCCGACGGGAGCCATGACCCCAATGATCGGGATCATGGCCCTTAGCTCCTCAAACCAATGAGACGATCGATGACCCAAGGGTGGCTACCAACTCCTGTTTGATGCCCTCAAAAACCAGGAGTTGATGACGAAGACCACGACGAGGACGACATTGCACAGGACGGCTGGTGAACCACCACCATGCCTACAGTGCCACCACGGCCAGCACAATAGCACCACGTCACACCATGCCGCGACATGGCCATAAGACCATGACAACAACCACGCCCTGACGTGCTCCACAAGATAATGTAGCTTGCAAGCCAAGTTATCTAGAACCTCCCTTAGGCTCATGACCATTCGGTCAGGCGAACCTTTTTATTTGTATACGCCCAGGCCTCGAACTCTATATAAGGGCATCCAGGGCACCCATCTGGGACATCCTTTACCATTTCACTCATTCTCTATCGTAGTAGGGCTCCTGGAGCTTCCTTTCAAGTAGTCCATCCCCTAGCTCTAGTTCTCTAACCTCTTCCACCATTCTTGCATCTCCCATTGTAAGAACTTTAGAGCATTCAAGCGAGGAACATGCACTCGATCATCTCTAAGACTGGACATAGGGCTCCGGCCTGAACCATTATAAATCCTTGTGTCTTTTGGATGCTACCATTGTTTTCCTAGAGCAGCATGGCAATCGTATAAATGTACTAGTCCCGTTTACAAAACACCGACAAGAAGTCAGCAGAATCAGCAGCCTCCAAAGTTGGAGGCTAAGGGGTATTTATAGCCCCTTTGAAAAACTAGCCGTTATGTAGCCATTGGGGAATACCGAACACGTTCGGTATCAATTGCATAGTGCCAACGGTCACTAAGTCGGTGATGCAAGTGAGGCATCAAAACTCCTGACGTTTGTCGAAACTCCCGACCATCGGAACTCCTGACGTTAGTCGGAACTCCCGACGAACAAACTCGAGAATACTGTAGAAGTTGTTGCGGCCAAGCCAATACCGGACACGTCCAGTATCTGGACCTACAGCACAGTGAGTTAGCACTTGGTTCTCTCTTTCACTCAAACCTCACATGGGTTGGCTTGAGCCCTTAAGATTCAATGGACATGTTATCCATTGACTCGAGCTCATATGCCTCATCACATTTGGACTTTCCATACAATTTGACAAGTCTAGTCCAAATGAGATGAGCACTCTCCGGAGGTGCTTGTCCATTGAAGATTGCCTCATCTAGAACCTCTGCACTCAGTGTACTCAAAATGACATTAATTGCTTGAGCATTGAGTTGCACACATCTCTCTTCCTCTTTTGGAATATATTTGTAGTTGCTCTAATCAACTATAGGAAGAGGGATGCTTGCATCTACAATACGCTCAACAAGAGGACTAATAGCCACAAAAGCATTGAGTACATTAGTTGACCAAGATAGAAAGTTTGAACCATCATTTTGGAGAAGCACCGGCTCCGACTCATTAGGCGTCAACATCCTTTTCTCACGGCGGTGAAGCTTTTAGTGAGTCCTTGCTCTGATACCAACTAAAAGGACTAAGGATGCCGCCTAGAGGGGGTGAATAGGTGTTTCTAAAAATTTAACCCATCAAAATGTAAAAATGATTAGTGTTGAAGTTTCCAGGAAACTCCTAAACAGAGAAATAAATCCCTCATGAGTTAGCCACTGAGTAAATTACAAGTGATAAATAAAACTAGAAGCCACAAGCCTGCACCAGGAGGATTAGAACTGAGAAGGAATAAAAATAGCACAAGTCGCAAATACCGAACACGTTCGGTATTCATGGGTTTGCTGGATCAGCTCCCAGTTTGCTCCAATTGACTTCTCCTTTCAAACCAAGTTGTTGGCACCTCTTAGTGACCTGTCAACAAGCTCAAGCAACACAAGTAGATAACAAATGCCAAGTGAAAAGAAAGATCGAGACACAAGAATTGTTTTACCAAAGTTCGACCTCCGTCGAGACCTACTCTCCATTGAGGGGGCTGTGTGTGACCCAACAAAGGTCAGCTCTAGAGGACCACGAAGGCCACTCTAGCTGGAGTCTTTTCCAACTCCTTTTCCTCCTTCCACTAGTTGATTCATTCCCTTGCGGCGGTGGAATCGAACCATCATAAATTCCTGAGGCACACCACAAGCTCTTGGGTGCTCTTCAGTGACGCCTTGCCGTCTAGGACTGAAGAGTCCAAGAGTAACAAATGAAAATCATGAGATCGACAAATATGCATAAGTGCTCAAGGGTGGCTTGCTCTCAATTGAATCTCACTCAACCCACAGGATGGATTTTGCAAGTTTGAATCAATCACTCACTAAGAGAGGGTTGGAGAGTATTCTCAAGACTCAAAAATGTGTATGGAAGTCAATAGAATCAGCGGCCTCCAAAGGTGGAGGCTAAGGGGTATTTATAGCCCCTTTGAAAAACTAGCCGTTATGTAGCCGTTGGGAAATACTGGACACGTCTTGTTGGGTATCAGTAATAGGGATACCCAAAGAAGGGATCTGAGGATCGCGGACGAAAAACTCGCCTAGATATTCCAAGATGTATTTCAGTCTCGATCGACCCCAATGGTACGGGAGTCGTCTCGCCCAACCCTGAGGGCACGTGCTCTGTCTCGCCCGACCCCTTAGGCATGGGCCCCTTGTCACCCAACCTTGAGGGTATGGGAGCCGTCCCACCCGACCCTGAGGGCACGGGCTCCGTGTCGCTTGACTCCTTGGGCACGGGCCCCATGTCGCCTGACCCTGAGGGTACAGGAGCCATCCTGTTCGACCCTGAGGGCACGGGCTCTGTCCTGCCTGACCCTGAGGGTGCGGGCTCCATCTCGCCCAAAGGGGATCCATACCATCTCCAACCACTATGGGTCTAAGGGTACGACCCCAGGGTCAAACTTCTGACACTGGGAAGGAAGCGGGCATGTCTCAACGTGACCCATGGCCACGTCAGGCCACGCCTGGGGGTTCACATCGCCAACAGTGACGGGTGCGTGGTTGCTATGCTGCCTACTCCTTGTACGGCCACTAACAGGCATGTCGGTTCACCACGCCATCCGCCGGGATAGGATGGGATGCCATGACCAGCTAATGACGTCGAGGCATGGCACCAGTGGTGAACAGGAGAACGATGTGGAGCTGTCCCCATCACCATCTACAGCATCGTCGGGACCCGCATGAAGGAGAAGAAGGGCACGGCGGCCCTAGAGGCCTTCTTCTCCCTAGCTTTTCTTCTTTCCTCTCTCTGTAACCAGCGCCTTTCCCTTCACCTACAAAAGGGGAAGCAGGACCCCCCAAGAGGGGCACGAGCGCACAGCTGAACAAACTCTCAGCACTCTTCAATCCTTCCACCAGAGACCTAGAATTCGCTCCCTCTCTCGCCCGTTGTAACCCCTACTACAAACTAGTGCTGGTAACACAAGCAGCAGTAGACTAGACGTAGGGACATTCTGCCCAAACTAGTATAAATCCTTGTGTCCTCTGAGCACACCATGCGGGCCAGACGCGTAGATACAAATTTACTAGCAAGTGATCCAAAACACCGACAATTGGCACGCTAGGTAGGGCTTTTTCCACGTCTCGACATCCACATCAGTCCTTGGATGGCTAGTAATGGCGTCAACTGGGTCCTAGGAGTGCACGTGCGCTTCGAGAACCTGGATTTCATTATTACGATGGAGGGAGAGTTGGCGCAGGCCCTCGCCACCGTCCAGCCTCTCTACTCCACTAGCGTCGATGCAATCGTCGATGCGCTTGAGGAGCTATAGCTGCATGCGCCGGAGGCCTATGCCCCTGGGAGCGACCAGCTCCTCGGCTTCGATCAGGAGGCTAGAGTGCTAGCTCAACACCTTCCTAGGAGCCTGATTGTCCTGGGAGGACCTACGTAGCCTCACCTTCTCATTCACCAACATCATGACGTAGCTTGCTGGAGGGGAACCGCTCTCCCTAGAATACCTCGTCTAGAGTGCCCCGGCAGCATTCCCGTTCAGTTTGCACAATGCTATGGGGACCGTTGGCCACCCCGTGGCGTAGTGCATGCACCCATCCCCTATGAACGATGAGTTCATGGGGATGACCGAATACATCATGGAATCTTTCTATGACCTTCTCGTGGAAGATTCAAAGTCGCTCTCTGACTCTGACTCTAGCAAGGGGAGCCATCACCCCTCATGAGAATGTTTTATGGTAGTTACCCTCGATGGACATGTCAAAAGCATCCATGAGGGAGGGGCTACCCCACCAAATGACCTCAATGATTAGGTCAAGGGAGATGCAGAGGCCCTACCTCACCTGTGGGTGGAGCAGCTAAGGGTGCAGCACTGGGAACTCAAGGATACATGACTCCAGCTAGAGCAGGGGCACGTGGAGCTCGAGCGCTATGGATACGGTGGGCGTGCGTGCGCCATGGCCTAAGATGTGAACCAGAGGATCATTGAAGACGATGGAGCCCTCCCACACTTCTCCTAGGCAAGCCAGAACATCACTACTACGGTGGCCTTGCTCCAAGGGCTCTCGGAGCCCACGACACCTGAGGATCATTGGGCCCATCACGAGATCCGCACACTGCTCGAGCGCACGGCGGTGCATTAGGCGAAGAGCTCGCTGTCTCGGCGAGACGAGCTCGATGCCACTCAGCATGCACCCTTGGAATGACATGTCAGGGATGTGTCTGTCCACCAGGCGCTGCACTGTGGTGGGGGGTGCGCCATGGCCCCATTGCATGAGCATCTCGGCCTCCACTGTGACGCACGAAACACCCTAGATGCCCATAGGCGTGGATGAAGCGATGAGAGAGAGGAAGCCGGCCGTGGCTACCAGCCTTGTCACGGCGGACGCTACGATAGCGGCGAGGACCGGAGCCCGAGCCCTGACTTGCTGGGACCTTAGGCCTTTGGCCGACACAGCCTCAATGCTGCCTTCCCACCATGGTACCGACCACCGACCAACATCCAAAAATACTCTGGGAAATGAACCCTGGACTATGGCTCGAGGATTATCGGCTTGCTTGCTAAGCTGGTGGAGCAGATAGTGACAATTTCATTATCCATAACCTCCCATTGTTCCTGGCCGATTCGACGTGAACATGGTTGGAGCACCTTCCGCCCAACCGAATTCAAAGCTGGGTGGACCTGAAGGAGATTTTCATGGGAAAGTTCCAGGGCACCTGCGCACGTCCTGGGAACCCATGAGATCTCAAAAATTACCGATAGAATCTAGGGAAACTCTTTGTCAGTACATCCAGCGGTTCTCTTGGTAGTGCAATGAGCTACCCGACGTCGCCGACGCCGATTTTATAGGAGCCTTCCTATCCAGGACCACCTGTGAGTCCCTGGTTCACAAGCTAGGATGCAAGGGCCCGCGAACCACCAAGGAGCTGCTCGACATTGCCACCAGCCATGCCTCGGGTGAGGAGGCGGTCAGAGCGATTTTTGACCATCCCAAGGGCAAGGCAAAGTGGGATGAGGACACCGACGAAGGCACCTCCAACCACCCCAACAAGAAGAAGAACAAGCAGCAGCATGAGGGCTCGCTCATGGCCATTGCCGACCGCAAGGGGGGTTGGAAGCCTGCTGAGGGTACCCCAGACCATTTCAAGAAGCTACTCAAAGGGCCATGCCTGAACCACGCCTTCCCTGTCAAGCACCTATACAAAGACTGTGTCCTCTTGAAGCAGTTCCTGTCTGGTGGCTCCAATAAGGGGGAGCATAGGAAGGTGCCCAAGTCAGTGGTAGACAATGCCGAGGGGAAGGACGGTTGCTTTTCGACACCAGATGGCTACCTCATGATCTTTAGGGGGTCGGCGGCCTATGACTCCAAGCACCGTCAGAAGCTTACATGCCGCGAGGTCTATATGGCTACGCTAGCCACGCCTTCCTTTCTCCGATGGTTAGAGTCCACCATCACCTTTGATCAGATCGACCACCTAGAAAGCATCCCACAGCCAGGTAGATACCCGCTGTTGGGGACCTAATACCGGGGTACCCCAAAGTGGAGGAATCAATGCACCATCGAACGGTAAAAACTCCCCAGAGCGCGGCTGTATCTCTTGCCCGAGCAAACAGGAGTCTTGCTCCGCCTCGCCCGACCCCCGAGGGCTGGGCTCAGCCCCGCCCGACGGCTAGAGGACAACTCCGCCTCGCCCGACGGCTGGATAACAACTCACCCGACCCCCAAGGGATACAATCCGCCTCGCCCGACCCCCAAGGGCTGGGCTCGGCCCCACTCGACGGCCAGGGGACACCTCCGCTTCGCCCGACGGTAAAAGCTAGGTTTTACCTCATCCAACGACCACTGATGGACCTCGTCTTAAACCGATATCCGGAGGCTGGTTCAGCTCACCTAACGAAACGTACCCCGCATCCTCATGATGGCGACTATAGGGTAAGACAAGACATTCGGGTCAACCACCGCGACAGACGCCATGCCCTGTACCCCTGCAGAGAGGTACCGTCAGGATGTGGCAGAGCCAAGCATCTGACCTCTCCAGGCGTGGCAAAGCCCGAACAGTGTTGCGGGCGCCTGCTATTCATCCTACAGTATTGTAGGCGCCGCCCGCAACCTCCAGACGAAGAACCCGACGTAGACATACGACAACCACTACATTCCAAGGGCAAACCAACAGTCACCACGCCACCCGACCCCCTCGGGGTCGGGGCTCGGCAAATCCTGTCCGACACGCCGCCAGCAGGGGTGGGATGGGACGTACCCACTTGCTAAACAGTGGCCATGGCACGGCCCATGACGATCTATAGTCACCTCACTCCTGACATGGCCTGCCATGATGGATAGGTCAGGCGTGGGGAAGAAGGAAGGCCCGGGTCCCTCGAAGGACCTTCTACGCCCTTAGTGCTCTTTTCCTTTGTCTGTAAACCCTGCTCCCCCTTGACCTATAAAAGGGAGGGCAGGGCTCCCCACTAAAGGGAGGAGGATCGATTCTGAACAGGTTAACACACACACACGCACCACACGGCCAAGCTCCAGCAGAGCTCTTGGTGTCCTTCCAATCACTCCATCAGGGACTTGGGGTCTTTCCCTCTCCCAACCATTTGTACCCCCTACTACGAACCTCATTCGGTGCTAATAACACGAGCAGCAACAGACTGGACGTAGGGACATTCGGCCCGAACCAGTATAACCCTTGTGTCCTTTAGCGCACCATCCGGGCCTAACGCGCATCAATTACAAATTTACTCGCCGGTGTTTGTTCGAAACACCGACAGTTGGCGCGCCAGGTAGGGGCCTTTGCGCGTTCCAAACCAGGCCGCGGATGGCTAACCACGACATTAGCTGGGTCCCAGGCGCACACATGCATTTTGGGAGCCTGGATTTCATCATCACGGGGAGAGGAGATTTGGCATGGTCGCACGCCGCCATCCAATCTCTTCCCTCCAACGGCCATTACCATGAGAGGCTTGGGCGTCAGCTCGACGTCTCCCACGGACCATGGGAGTCTAGGGAGAAGCAACATCGCCTCGCCATCGCCAACGATGACATCATGGCGCGACCTTCTGGTGAGAGACACCTCTCTCCGGAATGACACGTACGGAGCGCCCTGACGGTGCTTCCGTTCGGTCTCCGCAACACCGCGGCGACCGCGAGCCATCTTCTGGCACTACGCATGGTTCTAACGCCCACGGACAACGAGTTCATGGGGGTGATTGAACATGACATGGAGTCTCTCCACAAACTCCTCGCCGAAGAGCCAGAGTCATCCTCTAGCTCCGACTCCAGCAGCGGGAGCCATCGTCCTTCCCGGGGATGCTTTGTGACGCAAACCCCCGAGGGACACGTTGAAAGCGTCTCCGGGGAGGAGACTACCCACGCATTTGACCCCGCCGGGGCAACCCAGAGAGGAGCAGCTGCCCCGCCCCACGTGGGGGTGGAGCAGCTAAGAGCCCGAAGGGAGGAGATCGCTGAAGCCGGGCAACAGCTTGCCCGAGAATACGAGAAAGTCAATAAAGATATCAGACGCCATGGAGATGGTGGGCGCGCACGCACCACTGCCCAGGCTGTACACCAAAGGATCCTCACCGACAACAGGGCTCTCCCACACTTTGCTCGGGTGAGCCAAAACATCGCCGCCGCAACGGCCTTACTTCACGGTCTCCCACAGGCCGCGACATCCGAGGATCGCCAGGCCCGCCGAGAAATTCGCACATTGCTCGAACGTGCGGCGGCACAACAGGCAGAGAGCTCGTTGTCTCGGCGAAGCGAGCTCGACACCAGCCAGCGCACGCCCTCGGTCCGTCCCACCAAAGATGCGTTAGTTCACCAAACGCCACCAGGCGACAGGCGAGACGCTATAGTCCTGGTGCATGAACACCTCGGCCACAACCACGACGCGCGCAGCACCATCGACGCCCGCAGGCGCGCCTACAACGACTCAAGAAAAGGAGCCGGACATGGCTACCACCCTCGGCGCGGCGGACGCTACGACAGCGGCGAGGACCGGAGTCCGAGCCCCGGCCTCCCAAGACCTCAAGCCTTCGGCCGACACATCCTCAACACCGCTTTCCCATCAAGGTATCGACCGCCCACCAACGTTCCTAAATATTCCGGTGAAACTAACCCCGGGCTCTGGCTCGAAGACTATCGGCTTGCCTGTCAAGCCGGTGGCGCAAATGATGACCACTTCATTATTCGCAACCTCCCACTGTTCTTAGCCGATTCGGCACGAGCATGGTTGGAGCACCTACCGTCCAACACCATACACAGTTGGGCGGATTTGAGGGAAATCTTTGTGGGAAATTTCCAGGGCACATACAAACGCCCCGAGAACCCATGGGACCTTAAGAACTGCCGTCAGAAGGCCGGTGAGACTCTCTGCGAGTACATCCGGCGCTTCTCATGGCAGTGCAACGAGCTTCCCAACGTCGCCGACGCCGACGTGATAGGAGCCTTCCTATCAGGGACAACCTGCGAGTCTTTAGTTCACAAACTGGGATGCAGGAGCCCGCGAACAACCAAGGAACTCCTGGACATCGTGACCAGTCAAGCCTCAGGGGAGGAGGCAGTCGGAGCGATCTTCGATCGCCTCGACGGCAAGGCCAAGTGGGACGAGGACGCCGGCGAAGGCGCCTCCAACCGTTCCGCCAAAAAGAAGAACAAGAAGCAACGGCGTGACGATTCGCTCATAGCCGCTGCCGACCACAAGGGTAGTCGGAAGCCCATGGAGGGCACTTCGAACCACTTCAAAAAAATGCTCGAGGGGCTGTGTCCGAACCACGCCTTCCCTGTGAAGCACCTGCTCAAAGACTGCGGTCTCATGCGCAAGTTCTTACTCGGGAGCACCAACAAGGGGGAGCCGGGGAAGGCGCCTGCCCCCACCGTAGACGATGAGGAGGAGAAGGACGAAACCTTCCCAACTCCGAACGGCGCCCTTATGATCTTCGGAGGATCAACGGCCTATGACTCCAAGCGGCGTCAGAAGGTCGCGCACCGCGAGGTCTATACAGTCGGACTGGCCACGCCGGCCTTCCTCCGGTGGTCGGAATCCGCCATAACCTTCGACCGGACCGACCATCCGGATACCGTCCCACACCCGGGGAAGGTACCCGCTTGTTGTCGACCGATCGTCGGTCCAAAGCGACTCACAAAGGTACTGATGGACGGGGGCAGCGGCCTCAACATCATGTACGCCAAAACACTCGACGAGATGGGTGTCGACCGGACGAACCTCTGCCCCATCCGAGCGCCCTTCCATGGCGTCGTACCTGGCAAACAGGCCATACCACTCGGGCAGATCGATCTGTCCGTCACTTTTGTGGATCAGTCCAATTACATGACTGAAACCCTCACCTTTGACGTGGTAGGGTTCCCCGGAACTTTCCATGCCATCTTAGGACGACCATGCTATGCGAAGTTCATGGCCGTCCCCAACTACACGTACCTCAAACTAAAACTACCGGGACCCCACGGGATTATCACCGTCGGCGCCTCCTTCCAGCGGGCCTACGAATGCGAGGTCGAATGCTGCAGCCATGCAACAGCAATCGTCGCCTCCGGGGAACTCGCCGCCCTCAGGGAAAAGGTCACCGAAGAGGCGCCCGACGCCGAGAAAGTAACCGAGTCATTTAAATCAGCAGAGGGCTCCAAAGAGGTCATCATAGACCCCGGCAGCTCTGAAGAAAAAACGGTGCGCATCGGCACCACGCTCTCCCCCGAATAGGAAAGCGCGCTCGTCGACTTCCTCCGTGACAACAGAGACGTCTTTGCGTGGAAACCCTCGGATATGCCAGGCATTCCGAGGGAAGTCACCGAGCACACCCTAAAAATCCATCCAGGCTCCAAGCCGGTGAAACAACGCCTACACCGCTTCGACGAGGAAAAGCGCAGGGCCATCGGCGAAGAGATAGCCAAACTATTGACCGCCGGATTCATCAAGGAGGTACACCACCCGGAGTGGCTGGCAAACCCCGTCCTTGTTCGAAAGAAAAATGCGAAATGGAGGATGTGTGTTGATTACACCGGTCTCAACAAAGCGTGCCCAAAGGATCCGTTTCCTTTACCACGCATAGATCAAATAATCGATTCCACCGCGGGGTGCGAAACCCTCTGCTTCCTGGATGCGTACTCTGGCTACCATCAAATTGCGATGAAGGAATCCGACCAACTCGCGACCTCTTTCATCACTCCCTTCGGGCCGTTCTGCTACGTTTCAATGCCGTTTGGCTTGAAAAACGCTGGGGCAACATACCAGCGATGTATGCTCAGATGCTTCGGAGACCTCATCGGGCGAACCGTTGAGGCCTACGTCGACGACATCATGGTAAAGTCCAAATGGGCTAACCACCTCGTTGTTAATCTCAAGCAAATCTTTGCGAAACTCCGAGCAAACGGTATCAAGCTCAACCCCGAGAAATGCGTTTTTGGGGTCGCGAGGGGCATGCTTCTCGGCTTCATCGTCTCCGAGCGCGGCATCGAGGCCAACCCGGACAAGATTTCGGCCATCACAAGCATGGGCCCAATCCAGAATGTAAAGGGGGTACAACGGATCACCGGGTGCCTTGCCGCCCTCAGCCGATTCATCTCACGCCTCGGCGAACGAGGTCTCCCCCTTTACCGCCTTTTGAAAAAAGCCGACCGCTTCAAGTGGACACCCGAGGCCCAGGAGGCACTTGACATGGTTAAGCAACTTCTGACAAAGGCCCCGATCCTCGTCCCCCCAAGCAACGGAGAGGCACTCCTGCTATACATAGCGGCCACCACACAGGTGGTTAGTACCGCCCTGGTAGTAGAGCGGGAAGAAGAAGGGTACGCACTCAAGGTACAGCATCCCGTGTATTTCATCAGCGAAGTACTATCCGACTCCAAAACCCGCTACTCCTAGATCCAGAAACTCTTGTACGCCGTCCTCATCACCAAAAGGAAACTACGTCACTACTTCGAGTCACACCCCGTGACAGTCGTAACATCGTTTCCCCTCGGCAAAGTCATCCGGAGCCAGGACGCCATAGGAAGAACCGTGAAGTGGGCACTCGAGCTGATGGATCAAGGCATAACATATACCCCATGAATAGTGATCAAATCCCAAGTATTGGCTGACTTCATCGCAGAATGGACCGAGATCCAAACGCCACCGGCGATCGTCGATCAGGAGTACTGGACAATGTACTTCGATGGGTCACTAATGAAGAAAGGCGCCGGCGCGGGGCTGGTCTTCGTATCACCCCTTGGGGTCCGAATGAGGTATATGGTCCGTCTCCATTTCCCCTTGTCGAATAATGTTGCTGAGTATGAAGCTCTCGTCAATGGCCTATGAATCGCCATCGAGTTGGGCATCCGACGCCTCGATGTTCGGGGCGACTCCCAGTTGATCATCAATCAAGTCATGAAGGAATCAAGCTGCCACGACGCCAAGATGGCAACGTACTGCCAAGAGGTCCGACGGCTGGAGGACAAGTTCGATGGCTTGGAACTCAATCACATCCCGAGACGCCTCAATGAGGCAGCCGACACGCTTGCGAAAGCGGCATCTGGCCGAGAGCCGGTCCCCACGGGAGTTTTCGCCAGCGACCAGCACAAACCCTCGGTACACCACAAAGGGTCGGGGCGGGCCGACGATGGCCCATCCGATCCTACCCTGGGGGCTGACCAACCAGTAGCTCCGCCTGACCCCGAGGTCATGGAGCTTGAAGAAGGCACAACACCCGACCCTCCGAACGACTAGAGAACGCTCTACCTCGATTATCTTCTCCACGACACTTTACCAGCGGATAAGACGGAAGGCCAACGGCTCGCACGCCGCGCCAAGTCCTTCGTCCTTGTATAAGGCGAACTCTACAAACGAGGCCACACCGGGATCTTGCAGCAATGCATTCCCACCGAACAGGGCAAGCTTCTGTTGAGCAACATCCATGGCGGGGTCTGCGGTCACCACGCCGCACCAAGAACTCTGGTCGGAAACACATTTCGACAGGGCTTCTACTGGCCCACTGTAGTAGCCGACGCCGAGCAAATCGTCAGCGCACTGCGAAGGTGCGATACTACGCTCGACAGACTCACCTCCGGCCCGAGCACTCGAGATGATCCCCATCACGTGGCCCCTTCGTGGTGCGGGGCTCGATCTAGTTGGACCTCTTAAAAAGGCACCGGGGCTTCACCCACCTACTTGTCA